>JAAVVG010000011.1:600000-871951 GCA_012976225.1 Golubevia sp. BC0850 | reverse complement strand
TGACCTTCTGAAATCTGCCTGGTAGCCATCAGTGAACTCTGTGAGAAGGTGGGAGACCATGAGTGGTTTTCATGTGTGTCAGGCCAAGTGAAGACTTTGTGAGCTTAAATTGTGATCAATCCAGTAAAATTCTCGTCAAAATTACGGCACGATTGTTAGATACTAAATTCTTGTTTGTCAACAGTCCAAATGACCGGGTTTTATAGCTCAGTTGGTCAGAGCGTCGTCTTAACAATCAACTCAGAAATGAGGTGAGCTGCTTATCGGCGAAGGTCCTGAGTTCAAGTCTCAGTAAAATCATCTCTTTTGCCCCATGAAGATCTTGGGTGGTTGAAGTTATATTTCTTTTTGTAGTTCAGTTTGTGGTAGAGATGAGTCCTAGGTGAGGCAAAGGGGGTGCTAAAGGCATCTCTTTTTGGGTGTTAGTGTCTCTGGCAGTCTATACCATCCATTTTAAAGCTGCAAAGGCACTAATTTCAAGGTTATCATTAAGTGTGGTCAAATGTCTGCAGAAATCTCAGGCAGAATTTTGCCTTTGTTCAATTGGGTTGAAGTGCAGTTACTCCGGAGGTAGGGTCCAGCCATAGATGGTGTTAGGTACAAAGAATGAAGACAGAAGGCTAGGAACCCAAAGTCAAAGTGTGACAGCTATTGCATGACATTGACACTTCTCTATTCCTGCGTTCTAACCTCTTGAAACTTCTACTTTACTCAATCTATTTTCAGCTGTGTCACAAAAACGGTGAACCTCGTTGGATAAGATCGGCACAAGCTGACATAGATCAAGCAGCATAGCAGTGGACTTGCAAGCCTGGTCTGACGTATCAATTGTTGGATCTTGGTGAATAGCAGGATTGGAAGCAGACCATTCTGGCCTTAGGTGTCTGAGATATCTTGACAAATCAACGTTGCTTCTGGATAACCAAGAGGGTCAGCTGTGGACCTTGCTCTCATCTCAGCCCAGAAAGCACCCAACTAATTCGCTCTTGGACTTTGAAAGAAGACTGCGGATATCAGCCAGGGATACCAGGCCCTTGTTATGAATTGTAGAGTCAGCTGATTCTCTGGCTGCAGCTGTCATCACCTAATAAAATAAGTTTCTACCTTGAGTCGGAAATTCTATGTCCACAACTTGGCTTCCAAAAGAGAACCCTAGACAATCTAAAAAAGTAAGGCGAAAGAGAAAGAGAATGTGGACCAAAGCGTGGGTGGGGAAAGAAAATTGACTTGTATAAAAGAATAGAGTTGACTAGACACATCAAATGTGGTGATTTTAGAACTGAGATTTTGATTGCTTATTGCAAAGAGGATACATCAAAAGTGAACAAGATTGATGATCAATTTGACCATCAAGTTCAGTCCCCAGATGTCTGACTAATTTAGTTGAGTTGACCAGGAAAATATTTTTAGCTAAAAATCTGTGAATCAAATTTTTCATAGAGATCAATCAAAAGTGGTTTGAGATTGAAGGAGAGGCGTGAGTGAGCCACCGTTTTAAAATGAAGTGAGCATTGATTGACTTTGCTCTCGGTTTCTGAGGCAGAGAGCCCAGAAGTAAGAGAAGTTCCAAAGTGGAATGAAGTGACAGCCCAACATACCAGGACTGCGGGAAAAAAAGGGGGGGAAGAGAGAGATCATTGAGAGAGACTTTTGGGGTTTGGAGAGGCAAGAGAGGTAGGGCCGTGGGGGGATTTGGAGAGAGCTTGTTGGAAGCATCAGAGGAGATGTGAAAAACATGATTTTGAGAGGCAAGTAAAAAAGTAAGAAGCATAGAGAGTGAAGAGATTAGAGAGAGATAGCAAGGGCCCAAGCTCAAAAGAGGGAGGACATTTGTTCACGAAGGAGAATTAAAAGAGAGAAAAGAAAATAAAATGAAAAGAACAGCTTCACTGCGACAGCATTCAAGATCTGATCCTCCTGCATATCTGCATAGTAGGATTTACCGAAGTTGACAGGGAGAGGGATTGAGTGATTTTGGTTTCGTAACGCTTCTTCTGAGGGTTTTGAGAAAAAATGGAGGCTCCTCCAAGTAAGAAAAATAACCTAGAGAGGAGAGGTGGAGCCAAATATAGATTGTTTACTCCCACTAACCAAGCAAAAAATAGACTTTGCAGAGCAATTCCATGACTTTCGAAGGGAAGACTAGACCCAAAACACAATTTCCTTAATGAAAAAAATGAGAGCTTCAATGTCCTTCCTGTCTAACTGCTTTTCATCAACTTAGGAAGAGAGAAAAGAGTGAGACCCCTTGTTTTCTGGAGACAGGAGAACCACTTTTCTTGCAAGGTGACTAGAAGTTGGTCTTTGCAATTTCAAAGATTTAGTGTAGAGATTACTGTTTTTGGCAGAGACTGGTCAGAATCCTTCAGCAGGGGTAAGAAAAGGATTGGAATTTGAGTAGTCAGAAGAGAATCGACAAGGAGTTCACAGAGGGAGACGCGCTTTTAAATTCAAAAACTGCGCTTTGCAAATTCATAAAAGGTTGAACACAGAATGTAAGGTCTGTTTCTCAGAGAGGAAGATCAATTTAGAGCAAGACAAAGATGTTTGTAGGTTGACCAAATTCTACAGGGCGTGAGAGGCAAATTCAAGTTGAACACTGGAGAGCCAAAAGGAACATGAAATGGCTTTTAAAGATCTACTAAGAAAGGGGTTGCACAAACTTTTTTCAACCGGGAATTGAAAGAAGGGTTGATCAGTCATAGGGAAAGCTGGGGTGAAAGAAGGAGTAAAAGAGGTTCTATTCCACATTGACTTCCTTCAGAACTCGGTTCTAACTCTTGACTGGGTTCCTTTTTGATTTTTTGTCTGAAAGATAAAATGATGTAAGTTTGATGTTGGACACGAAGGAGAGAGAGAATCTATTCTCACTCTCTGTTGTCTACCCTTCTGTGCACTTTTTCTCCCTTCATCTATTTTCTATGGTCGACCTTCTTCATTGTGATCCTTATGCGAATTTGCGTAATTTTCTTGAGGAATTCAAGGTTTAAGCAAAGCTATCTGTCTCGCTGATTTAGTCGAGAGATCATTCTTTCAGATTCAATATTACTTCTCAGTTCTTTCTAGTTCTCAATGACCAAAACCAGGCATGTCATATGCCAGTACCCGGGCCTAAAAGTGATGCGTTTCACGACCATCCACTTAGGTCAAAGAGGAGGCTGCCCGGAGGTGGACAAAGAGAGATCTAACCAAATGATGTCGCCCCCAAAGAAAAACTCGAGTGCTGAAAGTCAATGAAAGAGACTTCTTCCTTCTTTTCAAGCGGATTTCATTCTCAGACTTCCCCTTCAAGATGCTCGTTTCATGATTAACTTCTTTGTGGAATTGAATGTTGTTGAGAATCGGAAAGAAAGGAATGAAGGAGACAAGAAAGAGGAGATTGGAAATTTGAATTGTTTGAAGAGATTGGGGAAGAGAAAAAAAGAGTTGTGAGGGGGTGCTTTCTGGTTTTGATTTATGAACTTCATCATTGTCTAAAGGAAGAGAAAAGATGAGATGAGGGAAAAGGAAAGAAAGGTTAGACAGATGGACGTTTGAAAACTGATTAGAATGATTCGAGAAATGAAGAAGGAATCCTTCCTTCCGACCCCTAGATTCAGAGTTTCAAGTTCAGCAGTTGAGGATTGCGATACTCCTCTCAGTCCCGGTGAGAAGATGAAGATCGAGGTCTGCTCGAAAGGACAGACAGCTCTAACCTTTCCTCTCCTACTTATTTGCTTAAAGAAGCGTGGACATGCTGCTGCAGAGAGTGGACAGAACCTTTCATCTAGATGATTCTAAATCTTTGAATTCCTTCCTCGAAGAATTGGCTTCGCCCCAACTTGGAGAGATTAGAGGGCCACCCATCCCCAAGCCTTACTCTCTCAAGGCCGCTTTAGCTCTCACTATCAACCTTCCTTACCTTCCGATCTATCTTCCCAAATACTCCATCATATTTTGATAAAACTCACTTGGTTTGTCTTCGCTTTTCTATCCCCTTCCCCTCCTCTGAAATCTGCTCTCTCTCTCTCAATCACCCTTCCTCTGAAAATCTCCATCTTCCTCCCTCTCATTTCCTCCATCTCCTTTCTACCAAGCCTCCCTTGATTACCAAAGCCTCCCTTTAATATCCGGTCCCAATAAGGTAATCAGCCAAACTCTCAACCACCTTTGTGGCATCCCCAGGAACGATTGGAGAAGCGTATTGACAGACTAGGACGGCTTGATTGGTTTTGACGCAGACTAGACCATCGGCCTAAGAGGAATGAGAGAAGAGAGTTATAGAATTAGGAGATTGAGAGGGGGTGAGATCGCAAGCCTCAACCTTCTGGAGAAAACGAGAGAGCACAACGAGATAAACAAGTTTTTGGCTCATGGCAGCTACTTCTTCCACCTCCCTGTTTCCTCCAATGGGTTTTCTCCGAGTATTCTCCTCCCTCTTCAAATGAGAAGAGACCGAAGAGGGAATGAGATAGGGAGCTACTGATACTCACGCCTTGTTTACCATATATGCTTCTCTCGTTGGCCTGCAAGGTGAAGTACTTCTTTCCGTCCACGTGGATTCCTGAAGCTTGAAGAGTATCTGGAGAAGTAAAACCTTGAACTAAAGCTGATTGTTCTTGTGGTGAGACCTGAGAAGGAAAGGGAGGAAGAGGGAAGAAAAGGTTTCTCCTATCAGTCAGTACTCGTTGGTGGTAGCTCATGTCCTCTCATTCCCTCTCTTGTTTCCAAGTCTGAGGGAGTTGAATTTAGGTAGTTTTTTGTAGCTGCGTAGAGCGATTGACTCACAGTGAAACCCGAGCTTGTGGCCCAAACTCCACCTTTTAAACCAATGATGGCTGCTTTAGAAACTCTGCCAGTTCCTACTAAGTTAGTATCAACGTATCCTTGCCAAGACATGGTGCTTTTTTGAGGATTAGATTTGAAATTATATTCAGATGGGAATGATCAGAAGATTGGAAGGTGAAAGATTAAATTGGACGATTGAGGGTGGGTGTTGGCGTGTTGGAGAGCAACTTTATAAGCCAGCCTCTTAGACTTTCGAACCATCGCATCGAATTGCATCCAATTGAAGCAGCTACTTTTGGAAATTGATATTTGCAGCAAGATACAGTCGAGGAAATCTCAGTTCAAGTCAGAGATCAGACAATTTTAAGGTAAGTTCAGAAGATAGAGTTAGAACTGCCTCGCTGATTCGTCGAACCTTTTCTGCCCCTTAGCCACGTACTCACTTTTTTATCTGCTTCCTTTTGATGTCGATGTAAATGTTGCTATCTGAATAGACCGGTTGATCCGTCTCAAAAGATTGTCCTGGACCATCGAAGAAGGAGAGCTCTTTCGGTTGGAATGGACCTCTTTCGCAAATCCTTACCTACGTCTTCCGCTGTTTCGCAAGAAAAAAATATGAGAATGCCATAGAATTAGTGCGACAGGACTGGAGGACCGTTCCATGGGTCCCCAAGAGACTTCTCTCATTGATGCATCTCAACCGCTGCTTATTCTCCTAGAGGTCTTTGTTCCTCTTCACATCTGATTCTTCTTTTCTTTGTGTCGCTCCTCGACATCAAGTGAGCCTTTTGACATTAAATTTGATTGCATTGGAGACTGCTACTGCTCTGTCTGCTCCTTTCCTCTCCACTCCTCTTCTCTTTCACTTCTCAGTCCTCCACGCACTGATTTGGTACCAACAAAGAATGCAAAAGTCTATCACTTATCTCTCCTGAACGTCCTCAGCTTGACTTTTTCGGTCTTGACTATCTCGTTCTCTCTCGACGTCTTCACTGCCGCACTCCAAAATCTGAGTGAGCTCGCAGAAACGATCTCAGACCCCTCCTGGTTTCTTTCACTTGTTCCGAAAGAGAACAATCGATCAGGATGGTAGAATGGAGGCCTGGAGGACGTCTTTGAAATGATTCAATGACTTTTTGAGATTTGAAGGCGAGGGATCGGAATCGAGAATACTGCTCACTTCTCGAGACAAGGATTTAAGCATGAGTCGAGACCTCAAGTCGAGGCTCCGTTCTGTCAAAGCTTCTTCCTTGATTGTTTTTGAAGAATAAAGTTAGTGAAAATGATTAAATTTGAAGAGAAACAAGAATGGAAAGAAACAGAATCTCAAGAGAGCCGGACCCTCACGCGGCGGAACGTGTGGACGGATGCGAGCCAGTTGTCGACACGCCTCCTCCAGTGTCTTAGCTTCAGGCCGGCTGAATCATTCTTCCTTTGTTTGTTTCAGCCCCAAGCTAAGACAATTCGATGCAGTTCGTCTCTTCCAGTGGCGCTCACTTTAAATAGGAGCGCACACTTCCGATAAAATATCTTCCCCCTTCTCATCACTTCTGCCCTCTTTCACTCTCACCACTCTTCCCTTCACCCACTTTCCTCTTGATGCTAAGAAGCCTTCTATTAATTTCAAATTTCATTTGGGATTTCTCGTTCCCCAAAACGTTCGGTTCAAATCTGGATCGTCGAGTCCATCCGAAACTGGTGAGTAACATAGCGATGCAGTGAGAGAAGAAGAGAAAAGAGGAAAAGGAAAAGAAGAAAAAGAAGAAAGAAAGAAAAGAAAAACAAAAGAAAAGAAAAAAGACAGGGCCAACTCGATCCGGTTTTCGGTGAGAGTTGGGGGAAGCAAACGGACTTTGTCAAGTTCGGGACAAGGCTCGGATCCTAAAGCTGTGAAAGGTTTCGGATTCAAAGAGTCATACCGTTTTTTTAATCCTGATAGGGGGAGCAATCAGCGCTGCCGCAAGAGCCAAGTCAGAGTTTTTCTGTCTTGCGTCCAGCCATGTCCTTATCAGATGCTTGTAAGGAGCTATCACCATACATTCTGGCAGGTGAATGATGGAATACGATAAACACACTCCTTTACAGCTGTGGAAAAGCTGAGCTGACGCAACAGCGAAGCAAAAATTACTCTTCAAGGCGACTTTCACTTCTTCAAAAGGCTTCCGATCTCAATTAGTTCTCAGCGATCAAATTCTGCCTCAGTACTTTCTACGACCTCTCCATTACTCAAGTCAAAGTGTTAAGGAGATCCAGGTTAAGAACTTCTGTCGACCTCAAGGCCACACTCATTTTCACATCTTCCCACCCCTTCCCATCACTCATCCTTTTCTTCACATCCCCAAAATCCAACCCTCGTCATACTCCCAACTCCCTCTTGAATTATCAGATCAAACCACTTTGTTTCTCAAAGTTGGGTCAAGGCACATTTCTGAATGCTACGACAGGCTTCTGGTTTGAATAAGCCAGTATCTTTACATCATGTCTAGCAAGGGGCTGCCATGACTGTCCTAGACTTTTAAAGTCGTATAGTAGGCGAGGCTATGTTCAATCCCTTGCTATATGCTTGAAAATAAGCTGTCATTTGAGTCTTCTTACTCTTTTAATGATGACCTGGTTGGCCCCGGAACTCAGAGTTTCGACTAGTTTTCTACGCATCCGCCAGTCACCTGTCGAGTTCTTCTACACCCCCTCTATCTCAGAAACTCATCCACCAACAGTATGGCTTCTCACCATTTCACTGCCCTGCCAGATCAACTCAGACTTCTCAACTCAAATCTAGTCCCTCTTCTCGAAGAACTGCCAGCAGACGAACAATTTCAATTCGTGCCAGATACTCGTCCAGCAGACGAAAAGGACTCGTTCTCCTCTATTTGTTTTCCAAACGTCTCTCAAGTAAAGAATACCTCCGGGATCCTAAATGACTTTCCTCGACACTATTTGGAGCTTAGGGGCCCAGTCTACCAACCTATTGACTCGCTGGACGGCCTCGAGGCCCATCTCGAAAAGAAGAACTTTAACACCAAGGGACCCGAAGTCTTCTATCCTGGCTTACTAGCTCAACGCAAATTTGCTGATTTAAATTTCTCTACTGCTACTCAAGGACACCAATGGAGAGTCAAGTTTACAACTCAGGTTTCTCAAGCTTCCGAATCTTCTCCATTTCTTTCAGATTATGCTGGAAAAGCCGAGAATAAGGAACTGACTTTGTTAGTAAAGGGCTGACGTACCAATTTCTCGCAAAAGCGATGAGCGTCTCTAGCTCTTACTATTCAATGAAGCATCTACGTCTCCTGTCAGTATGTCAGTCCTTCCATCGCAGCTTAATCCAAGTGCTCGAGAGGCAGTCTCTCCTGACTCTCCTCGTTCACTCAATTTGTGGGAGAGGAGAAGGAAAGAGTTGAGAGAGAACGAGAAGATCAAAAGTGGGAAGGTCAAGCTGAGAACTTTGGAAATAGGTGAGACGGGCAAGTGAAACAGAGAAACACTAGTCGCAAGACTGAATATTAGTAAGAGAGTCATCTGCCTTTGGTTCTTTTCCACTTTCTTTCCTCGCAGTTGGTGACGACTGTAACGAAAGGCCGGAAGGAAAAGGGCAAATAGCATCTGGGAGAAGGAGAGTGCAAAAGTGGAGAGTTTTGGAGACAGGGAGGATAAAACTTTCAATTCCGTGGGCGTGGGGGTGTTCTCGTCATTGACATGCCTTAATTTTCTTTTCAGAACACGACTGGTCCGAAGCTCCAGAGCTTTGAGAACCGAGAAAACCCTTCTCGAGAGATCTTCATGTAGTGTTGATTGAATCTGTTCTAACGAGCAGCAGAAACAGAAATTGGACCAAAGCGAATGACAAAACCACATGCACTGGAAAGCCAATCTAAGAACAACTGTTTCTTAACATCAAGAAGTTTAAGAAGTTTAAAAAGTTCGTTTGTATTTCGATGGAATCGAGACTCTAACAAAAACGAGAACACAGGATCATTTCAATCTTCCTAGTCGAAGCGCTCTCGAAGCGCTCTCGAAGCGCTCTCGAATCGAATCAGTCTGATCACTTGGTTCTTTTTGGGGGTGGTTGGTAGAGCTTCTGTCCAGCCCTACGAGGAAGTTGGTGAATCTCGCACCTATGTTTGACCACATGTTTGTCCCCAGTTGTTTCTCCATGTCCTCTCCACACTTCCAAATCCATCTCTCTCGCCTCTGTCATCGACACTTTTCTCTCCGGGCCAATCCTTTGACTCAGATAAGTGAGAAACGACACCAATAAGACTAATAATCTCTCCCGGATTCATAATATACATATGAATTGCGACGAAAAACAGGCCTCAAAGATCCCCAAAGAACCCTTCTTCATCAACCGCCATTCCTTTACTTTTCTGATCTCTTTCTTCCTTCAACTTTGATTTCCTAGATTTGATCTCTTCCTTCCAATCCTGAACTTCATCCTCACTGGAATCGTCATCAGAATCTTTCGCCTTCTTCTCTTTCTTCGATCCCTTACCATTCTTCTCCGCTTCAACATCACTATCACTTCCACTCTCCTCATCATCACTTTCACCTCCCTGAACTCTCACTCCACTTTTCTTCTCCCAGTCTCTCTTTCTCTTCCTCTTGATCTTCCTCAATTCCTTCTCATTTTTCTTGGCCTTCTTATCACTCCAAGCTTCATCTACTTCCATTCCAGCTTTCTTGATCCTATCTCTTCTATTCTTTTTCTCTCTTTCTTTCCTTTTAACTTCGTCTTCTTGCTCTTCATCCACTTCCACTTCTTCTTCATCCTCATCTTCTCCATGTTCGAATTCTGATTTCTTGGACTTTGATTTTGTTTTCGAAGTGACGACAGGTTTTGATTTAAGAGCTTCCTCTTTAGCTTTTTCTTTAATGGCTTGACTTGCGAGCCTTTGTTTCTCCCTAGCTTTGTCTTTGTAAGCTAGACTCCTTAGCTGTTGTGATTAATGGGGAAAAAGAGAAAGTAGATAAGCAAGGAAAATCAATCCTGCTTGAGCGACCAAAACGAATTACTCACATCAAATTCAACCCTAACAAATCTTTCCCCCTGATTCTGACCTCCATTTTCCAATTTCAATTCCTCGTCAATCTTTCTCCTCTTTCCAAGAACTCCAACTTCCTCCTTCAAATTACTTTTCATTCTCTTTTTGTTACCTTTACCAGATTTCTCCTCTACTTCTTCCACCTCCCCTTCTCCTTCTTCAATACCTTCATCTCCCTCCTCTAATTTCACCTTTCCTTTTCCTTTGGCCTTTCCTTTCTCCGCGTTCACAATCTCGGGCATTCTAGGTAATCTCAAAAGACCATAACTCTTAGCCAAAGCCTTGATTTTCAAGTTTCCAGGTAAGTTTTCATTCAGTTGAAAAATGTAATTGACTTCATGTTTCGAATAAGATTGAACGAAAGCAACGAAGGCTTTGATTGAGAGTTCATAGATTCCACGATCCGAAAGTAAGATTTGATGGATTGATTCTTCTAATGATCTAGCTGCCAAATCTATAGGAGGTTCTGGACCTGGATGTGGAAGTTCGAAGAGATCGGAATGAGTAATAGAAGTTGCATTTGAAGTTGAGGTTGAACGGTTTGAAGTTGAAGAAGAATCTCCAGAGAGTAGATAGGGATAAGGAGTAAGAGGGATCTTGCGAACTTGAAGGAAATCTGATCATTCACAGGAAAACAAGGGGGCAGTCTTGGTCAGTGAAAATGAGCCATGGGGTTGCTCTTTCTTTCCCTCTCAAGCTTCAAACTCACCAACATATTCCTCTTCCTTCCCTTTAGTAAGCATCACTATCGCTCTACCTTTCCTACCAGCTCTAGCAGTCCTACCACATCTATGACTGAAAACCTTTGGATCAGTTGGAGGATCGAATTGAATCACCAAGTCTACATCAGGTAAATCCAAACCTCTTGCAGCAACATCTGTACAAAGTAAGATCGAGGCACCAGCAACTGCTGAGCTCTCTTGTCCACCAGAAGAAGAAGCAGAAGATCCCATGGAATTCAAGAACCCGAGATAAGTAGATTCTCTTCTTTTGGCATTTAACTTTCCGTGTAAACCGAAGAATTGGAAGTTTTGAGATGAAGATTGAGATTTGGGGTGAGATTTAGAAGTTTTCCTCTGATTCATCAATTCGATCAAAAGTGAATGGAAATAATTCACTTGGTTACAAGTAGAGAAATAAATGATGAATTTTTTAGATTGCCATTTGCCTTCTGAACCTGAACCATTGACTTCATAAATCATCAACCTCAATAATTGAGCAAATTTATTCTCAGCTTTAGAAACTAAGAACAGATTCTGTAAATTTAATGGAGTTCTAATTAAATTCTCTTTCTCCTTCCCCTTCCCTTTGATTTTTGCCTCAACCTTGACCACGACTCTAACAGGATTTCTCATTCCAATCCTACAAATTTCATTTAAACTATCATTCATAGTAGCACTGAAAACCCCACTTCTCCTTTGTTTAGGTAAACAATTCAAGATCTCCATCAAATGTTTGTTGAAACCTAAATCCAACAATCTATCAGCTTCATCTAGAATCAAAAGTTCCAATTCATTGGTTTTCACCAATCCAGTTTTTGAAAGTAATTCTTGAATTCTACCTGGAGTTCCTATTAGAATATCAGGTCCATTTTCCTTGAAAAGTTTTAAATCTGAAGACGGTGTTGATCTAGTACCTCCGATTAGAAGTTGAGACCCTGAGATTCTGACCCCTCCTCCCTTTCCCTTTCCCTCTTCTTCATCTTCTCTCTCATCTCCATCTTTCATCTTATCATCTTCTTCATCATCTTCTTCATCAGGTTGAGATTCTAAAAACTTTTCCACAATCTCATAAATTTGAGAAGCCAATTCTCTAGTTGGAGTGATGATCAACCCTCCAATTTGATTATTCTTCAAAGGCGAAGAACGTCTTGAGATCAATTCTAACATTGGGATTAAGAAGGAAAGTGTCTTTCCAGAACCAGTGATGGCTTCTACTATCAAATCTTTGTGAGATAGTAAGAGTGGAATTGAAGTTGATTGGACTTGAGTTAGAGAGGTGTGACCTAGAGTCATTAGATGTGAGAGACTGGAAAGAGTGGGAGATGAGTGAGAAGAGGTTAGAGGGTTAGTGTGTTAGACTGGGGGGCAAGAAGAAGAAGAAAGTATGAAGGCAGGTTTGAGGTCGAAGGAGTGGTCTTTCTTGCTTCGATGACTCTCTGTTCTGCTTTCTGCCCAAGAGCGATTTGAAGGGTTGTGAAGATCATCACTGAAGTTTGAAAAGCAAACCCATTAAGACAACTGGTTGCAAGCCTTCCAACTTTCCATAGGTGGCAAGAGACTAAGCTAGAAAGAAGAATCTCTCATCTTTCCGAAGTCTTCTCGCTCTTTTGACCTTCAGAAGATTCAACAGAATATCCTTGATCCTCTAAAACTTCAAAGAGTGAAATCGTTAGGCAGTCCAACTGTGAGGCTCCCACCTAGCTTTGCTCTTCTAACCTTCTCTTCTCTGTACACTCCCTCTCCCGCTCCCTTTCCCGCTCACTTCTCTCTTCAATCTCACGAGCTATTGACCAATTACCGGATAGCTCTGAGTAGAAATAGAAGGGATGACGATGCTCTACGCTGAAGTCCCAGCTTGACCTGAAATTCTTTCATCTGCTTCTTCCACTTTCTCTTTCTCATTCTCTTAGTGTCAAGCCCTTCTCTCTGCTACCTTGATCATAGCTTACGTGTGCTCCCTGTAGGTCAGAAGTTACTCTAGCTACTCGTACTTCTCGCTGTATTGTACTCTTCTCTACTCTACTCACATCCAAGGTTGTAATTGAGGTTTGATTTCATGCCATGGACCAGCTCTGCTGACCCAACCTTCAGCCTGAGCCTGAACATCACGAACAGACGCAACCTTCTGATTGGATCCATTCTTGATATCATTAGACATGACGTGAGATGGAAGAAATGTTCGATGCTCAGTTGCAACATCAACAATTCTCAGAAAATTGATTTGGCTGATCGAGATATCGAGCTCCGTGCGAACTGCGATGCGTACCGAAGCCCCTATGTTTTGAGCTCACCTTCCAGTCTCTCATCGATCAGACTGTTCCTTTTCGGGTTGAAACTTGGGAGTGTAACTCTATTCTCAATAGAATAGGATAGGATAGAATAGGATAGGATACAAGAGAACAACGTCGAAACAAGCTAGCACACTCTATCTCTCTTTCTCTACCTCTCTACCCTCTACCTTCTTCTGCTTCCTCCTTCAAGCGATGCCAACTCAACCTTCAACTTGCAATTCTTCAACTCCATCCCTCTCAATTCTTGGACCTTACTCAACTCTCTCTTGTCAAATTCAAGCTACCAACGCTTGGAGAAGTGATTTGAAGAGCTTGTTCTCAAGAGCAAGAGAAAGATTCCCAGACGTTTCTTGGTCGACTCAGCTTCAAGATGATGAAGATGATGATGCAATGGATACAGATACTGATACAGAAGGGGATCCAGATGGGCATGATAGAGTAACCAGCGGGAGTAGGAGTGGGAGCAGAGCTGGCAACCTCACTCCTACCAGTTTCAGATCCGCAAATCAGATGCCGAGGGATGATCCGAATTTAATCTGGGCTCATAAGGGTCAGTACAAGACTGATATCGGAGTGGTGGGAAGAGAAGAGAAGCACTCGGGAGAAGGGTAGCGAGGCCATGTCATTCTGCGAGACTTCACGCGCTTATGACAATGCGTTCTGTTGAAAAAGGGGGTTCATATAAGTCACACAAACATCTGACAAGAGTACTCCAGTCATGATTGCTGTCCTCGAAAGGCAGACCCCTGGTTCCATCTCGGCGTGACATCGAATCAAGCTCCAATCTCAAAACTTGAAATGAAATTCAGAGAATCTCTTTATCCTCGAATTCCTATCTTAACACCCTATCAAAAAACTCACCTTTCATCTCTCCATACCTTTCCTCCCTCAGCCATTCTCTACGCTCGAGCTCCCAACACTTTTCAAACTCGATATCTAAATCTGAAAACGCCAGCTGCCAATCTAGGTCAACAATTAGCCAGCACCTCAACAGTTTCTTTACCTTCAATTCGATCTTCTGCTCCTTCACCTGATTTCAGTCTTTCTTCAAGAGGTTCTATCATGAAGAATAGTGTTAGAGGTAAAGCTCCTCCGAGTAGTTTCAAAGGTAGAAATCCAACTGGCAATGGGATTTTGATTAGCGATTCTGAGGATGAAACTGATTTTGGAAATGGGAAAGGTAAAGGGAAGTCAACATTGAAAAGAGTTTCTAGTAAAAGCTCGATGGGGTCTAAGGAATCAAACATTAGTGGACCAATTTTAAGAAATGGTAATCAAAGACCAAGTTCAATCCTTTCTGATTCTGATAGAACTGATTCTGATAATTATTCGATTACATCTACAATTTTGAGTAGTGCAAGTACCATTAAACCACCTCTAACTTTGAAAGGCATTTCACAACCTTTCTTTGAAGCTACTCTCGAGTATCTTTACACAGCTGAAGAATCTATGGTTGAAGCATTTGAATTCTTATATGAAGATAAAGTAGGAGAACCAAAAGGTAAAGAAGAGAAATTAGAAAAGTTGAGATCGGATTATACTTTCATGTGGAGATCCAAATTGTTTTCAGATGTTAAGATCGTTTTGGGAGATGATGTTGAAGGATTCAATGGAATCGGAAATTTGAAATCAATGCCAGATAACGTTTCAACTTATTCTTTGGATGTAGATGGGAATTCAATTATGACAAATGATGATGATGAAGAAGAAGAACCAACTTCCTTTTCAACTCATAAAATGATTTTGGTTTCTAGATCACCATATTTTGCAAGTCAATTGTTATCTCCTTATTCTGATTCTAATGCAAAAGTATTAAGACTTCCAACTCCACCTTTTACTCCCGCTTCTTTACATTTCACTTTAGGTTTCCTTTATACTGGAACCTTACTTTTCTCAAATCGAACTTTTGATTTATCTACCAGTTTTTCAATTTTCAAATCTGCAGATTATCTACAGATTGACACGTTGAAGAATTTGATCTCTAGTTTAATCGCTTCTGATTTCTGTCATGATTTCAATTGTTCACCTCCTTGTAAAACTTGTTTCAAGAGAATTCCTAGAACTTTGGCTTTCACGGAAGAGATTAATGTTAATGACCCTCATTTAAATTCTTTGGCTAGGAAGGCTGTCTCTGGACCACACTTTGGTGGCTTTTGGTGGAAAGAGATTGGGAATTTGGACTATTCTGTTAGAGGTCTGATTATTTCGGATTTGATTTCTAGAGTTCAAAATCAACCCTCTCAATCTATTCAAACCCTTAGACAGTTATCTATTTTGGCAACTAAAGTTGACGCTGAAAGGTCCACGAAATGGGTTGAAGCTATTCGTTGGATGTCAGAAAGCGTTTCTTCAAATCTAAGAGAGGTCATCCTATCAAATCTAGAGAAGATCGTAGAAACAAAAGAATTCAAAGATCTCATCGATGGAGTTGGATTTCAAAAAGATGTTTTGATGAAGTTTTTGGAGATCCTCAAGGACGGTTTGAATGATTCAAATTCGGTTTCTATCTATCAAATCTTAGTCGGCAAAGTCATCTTAAGAGAAAACCAAAATGAAGATGGAGAGAGAATCGAAATTGAAAGTGAAACTTTGAACCTTTTGGAGGAAACCAGATTGAGTATCATTAGGTTTTTGAAGAAGAAATGGATCAACGTTAGATTCGTCGGTGGATTCAATCAAGCTGAAAATTGGTGTTTGAAAGAATTAAGTCACGAATTAGAAATCGAGGTTTCTGATTTGTTGAGACCTAAAGAAGAAGAAGAAGTTGAGATGAATTCGGTTGGGAAACAGAACGGATTTAGATCAAGAACTTCAACTGGTAGTCCCTTAAGAGGTACAAGCTCAAGTAGAGGTAGAGGAGCTCCTTTGAATAGAAAATCTGGAAATGATGGTGAAAGAGAAGCCGGTCCAATTCATATGAGAGCTTCGATTCTGAATAGAAATGCTGCTAGACAATCTGTTAACAGTGGAATGAGATTAGGAAATGGAACTTCTACTTCAGCTTCCACTTCTAGACAAGTTTCAAGTGGAAATAGATCTCCTTCGGTTAGATCAAGGAGTAGAACTGGATCGGATGAAGATATGGAATCAAGTCGAAATTCAAGTATCATGGATAGGAGAAGAGGTTCTTTGATCTCTAATTCTAGTGTCGCTTCCACTTCTACAACTGCTTCTGGTTCTAATCAAAGGTCGAATTTAACTCCAAATAGAGCTCAATCGACTAATTCTCTGAGATCTGTAACATCCAATTCTTCAACTTCATCTGTTAGAAGGAGTAATATCGCCAGTACGACTCCAGTCAGATCTGTCACCAAACCTCTCAACAGACCTGGAATTTCAACCTCCTCCAAATATCCGTCTACAACTCCGATCTCATCTACCTCTACCAGATCTAATCATCTTCGTTCAAATAATTCAACCACTCCAACGTCAACTTCATCTTCTTCAACTTCTGCTTTTAGAGGAATTGCTGGCGATAGAACTCCTACTTCAAGTCTTCTTTCTACTAGAAGTCGAGTTGATTCAAATGCCAGTTCCATTCTTGTGGCTACTCCGAGTCCTAACAAATCTTCAAAACTTTCAGTAAGAACCCCGACTACTAGTTTGAGATCTACCAGAAGTACTACTTCTTTGAAAACATCGGATGCCAATTCAACTCCTAGGGCTACTACTAGTAAAGTTGGAGTTTCAAACCCAAATGGAGCTAAGGAGACTAAAACTTTCTTGAAGGCTACACCTAAACCTGAGCCTACGGGAAAATCTACTACTCCAATTACTGCAAGTACGAGTAGAAGTGTTAAGACTTCGATTTCTAATTCTACCCCAGGCGCTGGTGGCTCAACTCAATCTCCAAGCAATACTCTTCAACCTAAGAAATCAGACCCTACACTCAGAAAAGCAACTTCAACTTCAAATTTGACTGGGGTTAAAAGTGTCTATGCTCAACAGCCATCTCAAAATTCGAAGAAAGAGAAAGTTCCTGCTCTACCGAGCCAGAGGAAACGACTGGAATTACAGGAATCCAAGACCGCTTCCAGCTCACAGGTCGCTTCAGAAGACAACGAAAAATCCAAAGGAGTTGTCGAAGTGGCCGGAGGTACTGGAAGAGACACGGATGCCATGGAAGTCGATTCTCCAGAGGATCAAGAGGTGAAAGCAAAAGAGCCTGAGAGTCTTGCTTCAAAGGAAGTTGATTCTATGGACATCGATACTCCAGTATCAGTCTCAGACTCAAACGCCACGATTTCTGCAACTCCTAAAGAGGATTCGGCAAGCCCACCTGCCACTTCAACTCCTCTCCAAGAAGTTCAATCCTCAAGTCTGAATCCAGCTACCTCTGCTCTCTCTCCTCCATCTTCTCTTCCGATCTCCAAAACTGTTCCACATTCAGTCGCTGGTACTCGTCTCACTCTTGGGATCCCATGCATCATAGCTCCCAAGAACCCAAAAGGCAAAGAGAAGAGGTTAAGAGCTACTGTTAAGTACATTGGACCTTTGAATGGGAAATTCGGTTCTTGGGTGGGTGTCGAAATCTCTGAACCTCTTTCAAGAGATTTGAATCCCAACTTCTCAGATTCTCAAGAAGAAGGTTTTAACGATGGTACCTTGAATGGAACTCGATATTTCTATCTAGGAGAAAACTTAAAAGAGAATTCAGAAGAAGAAGTCAATCAAGGTTTATCCAAAATCGGAATTGATGTTGATTCTTTTAGGAAACCAGAAAGAGAAGCTAGGAAACGAAGGATTGCTAGAATGATTGGAAATACTTCTTCTCCAATTACCGGTCATTCAAGTTCAGTCCTTACTTCTCCAAATTTAATTAGAAACAGCTCTTCTTTTAGTTCTCCGACTTCAACTCCAACATCGAGTAATGATAATCATCAATCTGAAGAAGAGGAGAGTTTAATATTACCTTCTGCTAAGAAAAGGAAAGATCTTAAAGGTCTGGGTTTAAGCACTTTGAAGAAATCAAATGAGAATTCAAATGGGGAATCAATTAAGACCAGAGGTTTGTTTTTGAGACCAAGTGAAATCCTATGGGTGGTTTCTGGACAGGAATGAGAAACCAAGAACCTCAAGATATCCCCTTCTTTCCTCTTCTTAGATCTTCAATCTTTCCCTATCCCGTCCATCTCTTTCTTCAATATCATTGTCGCTCACTCCTTTTTTCTCGGCTGTCTCTTTTTCTTCCAACTCATCATTCTCAATTCGGCTTTCCCATCTCCCCCTTTTCTTTGTCTTCGTAGATACTCCTTCCCCATCGAAAAGACCAGCTGGCACTCAAGCTCAATTCCACATTCATCTTTCCATATTTTTGTCATCTCACCTAATTTTGAATTGCCCTTAATATTAAAACCTTACTCTCCTTTGTTTCCAGAATCCTCCCAAAACTCGATACCCAACAACCAAAACCAATCCACAATCTTTTTCAGTTTCTCATTTACTTTGTCAAAGAAATTGTGAACGCAACACACGAGAGCAGAAGAGAAAAAGGATCGATTGATTGAAATATGAAATACAAAGAGCTTTGTTCATTAGTTTTTATTGAACTCACTCCAAAGGATGAAGTTTTGGTTCCTGTAAGGAAAAGACTTTCGAAGGAGAGAAAACTGAACAGGAAGGAGTCCCGTGACAAAGGAGGAAGAATCAAGATGGCAAAAGAGAATGATTAGCCCGAAATTTGGAAACTCAAAAGCTCACCGAAAGTTCTGCAAGTCCCCATGCTGACTGAAGAGAGAAGATACCGGATGATTCGCGATTGCAAGGCAAACAGAAACCCGAGGTTCAAGTGCTACTCATCTGATTTTGCTCCTCATGTTCTCGTCCTTCTATGTCCGGTCGCTCTGCCATGTCCCATCTGATTTCCATTGAAAAACTCACAACTGAAAAGATCATGCTCGTAGTCCAGCAGCAGAAACGAGAGAGTCAGCAATGACAGTACGCCAAAGGTGTTCAACGAAAGCTGCCGATTCCTCAGCGAGAACCTAGAATTGAGATTGAAAGGATAGTCAAAGAAAGCTGGTCAGAATTAAGCCAAATTAAGCTGTGAAGCTAGATTCTTTCCCCTAGATCAACTCTCAACTCACCGGTTCCAGAACTTCGACGATCTCCTTCGCACTACTCCTTCCTCTCAACTTCTCAATAACAGCTTCAGTCAACTCTGGAACCTTCTCACCAATACTCTCTTCAATACCAGCATCAAGTTGACTTCTATACTTCGATTGGATAACACTTTCATCCACCCAATCCCATTTAGGATTCATGTTCAAAAGGCCATCTCTATCCGTAGGTAATTCTTTTTCAATCTTGTCCACCGCTTGTCTCCTCTTACTTTCTCTTTCCTCAGGAGTAAGACCATCACCTAGTTGAATTTGAGTTAATTTACCTCTTCTCGAAGCAGTCAAATCATCTTCAGCTGCTTCTCCCAAGACTGGAGCACTAGCATTAGGCTTGGAAGTTGGATTCGTCGTCGTAGAAGTTGTAGGAGCAACGTTGATCTTCATCTTCAAAGGTTCCATAGTCTTATCTTGAACCAAAATACCAGCTTTCCTTTGTTCTTCTGCATGAGCTGCCATTTCTTCTGCCTGTTGAGCCAAAAATTTCTCAGTCTCTTTTTGAGCGGCTGCCATTTCTTTGACTTCTTCAGCCCTATCCAAAGCATCTTGTTCTCTTTCTCGTCCTATTACCTTGTTTCTCTGCATCCTCCACGTGTTTCTAGAGACGAGGAGAAAGAGACAGCGTGGTTTGTTAGAATGTAGTAGAGAGAGAACTCTTCTGTCCTCAAACATTTGGTTCTCACCTGTTGACCCAGAAGACTTCTTCCTCGTATTCATCTCCTTTTCCATTTGAGTATTCCTCACTTCGCTTCAAGATTCCGTTTCTTCTCTGCTCTTGAGCAGTCTTCTCTTTCGAATCGATGTCAGCGAATCTCTCAAAGTGAGTGACGCGACCTCTTTCAGCATGAAGATAGGAACGTTCAGCCTGGTGATCGGATGTAAGGAAATGTGTCAGTATCACTTCCTTTCGATCTAATCTGAAAAAAAAATCGGCAAACTTACCTCCTTTCCTTGACCAATAGATTCGGTTTTCTTCCTTTCCTTTCTTCGCTTCTCTTCCAACTCATCCCACTCTTCAGGTTCCATATCCTTCTCGTCTTTCCCGCCCGTATCAGCTCCGTTTGAGCTAGACCCAACGAATCCATTGACTCCAGTCCCATTAGTAACTGAAGGATTCAGTTCAGCTTGAGCTTTCTTTCTCTCCTCCATAACCTTATTCCTTCTCTCTTCAGCTTTAATTCTTTCAACTTCCATCTCTCTTCTTTTTTGATCTTCTTCTCTGACTTGACTTGTCTGTCTGAATTTGTCAATCTCAGAAAGGACTGATCCACGATGTTCTTCTGGAAGTTCTTCCTCTGTTAGATCTCTTAGATGAGCTGGAACTTCAAAGAGAGTTGTGGAGGAGACTTTGGGTCTGGTTGACGGATCTGACATGTTCTCGATTAGAGAATCAACTGTCGAGGCAGCCTTGGTCTGTCTTTCTGCATCTTGCTGTGGGAGAACAGAGAAAGAGGAAAGTGTTAGTTGGTGGTTGGATTGGGCTCTGCTTTGCTTCCTCCTCAAGCATTGTTCTCCATGAACCATCAAGACAGGATTGAAGTTCAATTTTCAAAATCAAGATAGCGAATCCCAGATCATTAAGCTCTGGTCATGAGGATCATCTCTGGCCTCTCCCCCCTCTCCTTCATCTGCCAGCTGCTGCGACACTCACATCAGTCTTGATCAACGTCTGCTCATACTGATCCAGGAACTTCCTAGTCTTCTCATCCGCCTTAACGTTGAGCTTCTTTGGTTTAGGATTTGGATCCTTACCCTTTGGATCATGAGCAGGAAGTTCCTTTCCATTCAAAACTGCCAAAGCTCTTAGAACTGAATCTGGTTCTGAGAAAGTAGCGAAACCGAAAGCTGGAGAGACTCTATTGAGATTGGATAACGAACCACAAGCTTTTAGGACTGCAGATAGTTCATCATCAGAGACTCCAAGGGAGATTCCACCAACGAAGAGAGTGGTTGCTACTTCTGCGCTTGAGGAAGATCCGCTTGCTTGTTCTTGTTGCTGTTGTCTACCACCATGACCGTAACCGTGACCTTGACCTTGACCTTGAGAATCACCATTAGACCATCCTGAGTTTTGATGATCAGATCTTGCAGCCATATGAGGAGGTAGATCATGATTGCTTGGTCCAGAAGATGATGAACCAATTCCACCTCTTCCTTGCCTTGGTGGAAGAGGCGCCATGTTTGGATTCCCTTGATTTTGCCAATCGTGTCTACCTCGAGACATTCTTGTAAAGTTGAGCTTATGAAGGAAGAGGAAGGAGGAAGAAAGTTGGATGGCTTGGTGCGTGGCGATTGGCAAGAGAGAAATCAGAATCTTCTCCCTTTTCTATTCTCTTTCCCGACCACCCACTCGTTATGTCTCAACTGAATTGTAAGCAGAATGGAAAGCACCCTGAAAATGGCGATTACTCTGTTGGAACGAGTAGCCAGATAGCATCGGACCAGGTTGAAGCCTTACTTCTCCCAGCCGTAGATCTTGTTTTGAAATGTGAGTCGTACTCCTCACTCCTTCCTCTTCTATTCTGCTCTCACTCTGTCAGTCCTTAGAGTGGAAACTGATCTATCAATTCTCAGCAGGGATTCGAGAAGGAGAGAAGCCTGAGGCTCTGCTCACAAAGTGGAAGTCCAACACGGAAGTTCGAGAGAACGTCAAGTTGACTTTGCCAGAGACTTCTGTCCCTCACGATGAGCTCCTAGCTGCCTTTGGTTCAGTTCTAGATAACAGCATCAATCCATGGACGGTGAGAATTCCCAAAAGATTGCAAAGGACCCCGGCAAAAGTGACTGACCTTCCCTGGCTTTCGCCTTTTTTCCAACTGTCCGGCAGGGCCGATTCTTGGATAAGGTAAAGATCTCCAATTTCAATAGAAGAGCTAGAATCAAGATCGACCTCCAAATCAAATCTGGAGGAATGCTCAAACAATGAACCTGAAGCTTAAACTCTTCTTCTTCTCTTTCTGCCTTCTCCCTTACTTCATGAACAGCTCTACGCAGCGCCTCATCCGATTGGATTTGTGGGAGATCTACTACTCTCGGCGATAAATGCCAACGCCCATGTGATGAGTGCCTCTCCAATGTTGACTCTTTGCGAAGAGAAATGTGTGGCTGGGATCGCTTCCTTGCTCGGTTTCGACGAAGTGAGTTGCTTTCAAGATAATTGCAAGATACTCACGAAAGTCAACAAAAGACTCACTTTTTTAACTTGGACCGTGAGAGGCCGCTGACTCCATTTCTGCTTCCGTTCTCTCTTCCCTTCAGAAGATAGCAGACGGACTAACTATGCCGGGTGGAAGTGCTTCCAACACTCTAGCCGTCCAAACAAGTCTTGCCAATGTCTTCCCAACTTATCAAGAAGGAGGACTTCTCTCTCTAGGAGTCAGACCAATCCTGTTCACTAGCGAGCAATCTCATTACTCTTTAGATAAAGCCGCCATTAGCTGTGGATTGGGTTTAGGTTCTGTTTGGAAAGTCCCCTGTAATCAGTTTGGTAGAATGGACCCTAAATCTTTAGAGCAAATGATTTCAGAGCTTTCAAAGGATTCGAAGGTGAAACCTTTTTTCGTTAACGCAACAGCTGGATCGACTGTTCTGGGTAGCTTTGACGATCTAGAAGAGATTGGAAAAGTTTGTGAGAAGCATAGAATTTGGTTACACATAGATGGAAGCTGGGGTGGGCCTGTTATCTTTTCTAACAAATGGAAGTCTTTAATGCAAGGTAGTTCAAGAGCTCAAAGTGTTACTATGAACCCTCATAAATTATTAAACGTTCCACATCAATGTTCCTTCTTAATATTTCGATCCGGCTCTGTTCTCAATGCCAATGCTCTGGATGCAAGCTATTTGTTTCACTCAAAAGGATTAAAAGAAAATGCGGGAATGAAGACCATGGGCTGCGGAAGGAGAGGAGACTGTTTAAAGATGCTTCTGGCGTGGTTACAATTTGGTAGAGAAGGCTTCGGTGAACATGTCGACAGAGGAATGGATCTAGCAAGAAGAGTCGTCAAGAAAGTTCAAAATATGTCGGAAAGACTAGAACTTGGTCCAACTCCAGAACCTCTCTTTCTCCAGGTGTGCTTCAGGCCAAGATCTTCGAAAGCAGATGCTTCGGTCGGGTCTCTTTCGGAGGCCACTAGGAAAGTTCACACTACCATCAGAGAGAGGAGAAGATTCGCTGTCGATTTTGCTCCTCTGCCAGGAGGAATAGGAGATTTCATTAGGTGAGTTGAGCGAGGAAACTAGTCTAGGAACGCACGAGAGTCTCTCCGATTCTGATGTGAACCATCAAATCTCCTCTCTGCCAGACTTGTGGTACATCCTTCCACCAAGTGGGAGGATCTGGAAGAACTCATCGAAGAAGTTGCCTCGATTGGAGAAGCCCACTTTTCTACTTCAGCTAAGAATCGTTTGGCTTGTTCAGTACCCCAATAGAAAACTGTAATTATTTAACCACTTTGTTAGAGAATATACAAACACCAAATAGAACCTCCCTGATTCATCTCTCATCACAATCGACCTCCTTCTTGTTCTTGAGGTTGACGATTCAAAGCAAATCTGACTTCCATCCCTTCAGCCCATTCCGATTCACCATTCGGCATCCTAGGGAACCCCGAACCTCCGTCTTTCTTGGCATAACCAGGGATGTTTAAACATTGAATCTTGACACTTTCCTTCAAATCTGGATCTGGAGTTCCCAACTTATGAAGATGTAAGAAAATACCTCTAGCAGCAGCAGGATATAAATGAGTAGGATAAGAGCTATAAAGATTTTCCACAATTTCCAAAATTGACCAACTTGGAGTTCGGTTTTCTTGATTGATCTTATTCTCTGGAGAGGGTTTTCCTAGTAACTCCAACACTTGATTTTCTCTCTCCATTCGATGGCTGACATAAGTCTTCAAGGTCTTCCTTCCGGATTCTAGGCATGGGCCATGAGATGGATAAAGGATATTTTCATTCTCTTTCTCTAGGTTTGATTGACACCATTCTTGTTGAGTTGAAGGTCCTAATTCTTCCAATGCTTTGGAGCATTTCTTGAGAGAACGAAGGTATGAACCCAGA
Source organism: Golubevia sp. BC0850 (assembly GCA_012976225.1). Lineage (NCBI taxonomy): Eukaryota > Fungi > Basidiomycota > Exobasidiomycetes > Golubeviales > Golubeviaceae > Golubevia > Golubevia sp. BC0850. Next base: position 847,955 of record JAAVVG010000011.1, on the reverse strand, counting down.
TCATCGAAAACGCTGGTTCCTTGTCCTAGAACGTGATCGGCTGTTACCAGAGATTTCTCTTGTAGAATTAAGAAACAGCAGTGATCAGAAGTATGACCTGGAGTATGGAGAACTTGTAGAGTTGCACCCTCTTCCTTGTCTGAAGCTCCGGTTCCTCCGGCTACCTTGTTCTCCTCTTCTCCTAGAGGAAGATAGATTCGGTCTCCATCTAGTATAGGAAACAAGATCTCTTTCTTACTTCCCGAGCCCTTATAGGGAGTGTAGTGAGAGACTGGAACCTTTTCAGTTTCCAAAAGAGTTGTGAGATTCGAATCGGTTGGGTCTGCGAACTTTCGGATTCTTGGTGGAGGTGAAGTTATAGCGAACTCCTTTCGAAGGCGATTGCAGAGTTCTAGAACTTTGACTAGACCTCCAACATGATCTCCGTGCCTGTGAGGAGAGAAAGAGAATGTGAGATAGAGCGAGCCCAGAGTGACAAGGTAAAGTCGTCCCTTACCTATGAGTCAGGATACTGATGGAATGAAGAGGTAGAGATGGGAAAGAGTGGGACTATCTAATCATCGCTCTAGTCTCCATGACTTGGTCAACTTACATGTCACTGATGAATTTGCGTCCGGAGGCATTCTCTGGATCGTCCCCTCGGAGAACCTTCTCTAAGAGAGGCGTGTATCCATCGATTCCCTCCCCAGTATCGATCAGAATGGAAGGTGATGGTTTGTCCTTGGATAGCTTAGAAGAATTGGCAGTGACGAGGTAGGTGTTGGTACCTGTTCAGAGGGTGAGAGTGTCAGAAGGTGCGGGGAACTGGGAAGTGCTGGCACAGAAGCGAATGAAAGGAAATGAACTCACCTTGAAGAGTGTATCTTCCTGGGTTCTGTCCCAGAATTCTGATGACCCTACTGGAAAGTCTAGCTACGTCTGGTAGGGATACTAGTTTTTCGGTCATTTTGATGGCAGTGGTTACTTGGGAAGAAGAAGTTTCGTCGCTCACTCGCTCTCAAAGATCCATCTTCAAAGACCAAACCTTCTTTACCGCCAATTCCTTTTCTCGCGTTCTCATTCAATAAGTTGATCTCACTCTACAATCAAAACCGTCAAGCTCGAGAACCGAATTCTCTATACTTGGCTGTTAAGCTTCTTCAGTTTACCTTCGAGTCTTTGAGGCTTCGTCCAACTACTCTCTCGAAATCTACCACTGAAATGAGTGGTGCTACTGTAGAAGAATATATAGATGTAAGTAACCGAGACACTCCATCGAATCCACCGCATGAAAGAGGCTGACTTCTAATTTCCTGTTTCTTTTCCCTTCGTCCGTCTGTTCAAAGCTATTGAACGCAGAGCAGTGAGTCAACCTCTCTGATACGAGGGAGTTCGCGAGGGAGTTCGACAAAATTAATCATTTCAGCCTTTACGATCTCTTTCACAGGCACGTAGACCTTCAGAAGCTCAAGGATTACTCGCGACATGGAGTTCAGTCAGAGGTTCGAGGTGTCAGTAGAGACACGGACTGCCTCTTACCGTCTTTCATCGATGAATTCAGAGTGAACTGATCTTTGAAATCTTTCGAATCTTCAAACAGGAGGTTTGGCTATATCTACTAGGAGTCTTGTCGGATGATAAGAGTGAGTATTCCCCATCCTTCTCTTTCATGTTTTCTGTGGTAATCCACCTTTCTGATTCTTTCCGTTCACATGCGTTCTGATCGGTTGGAATAGGTCAAGAAATGACTTCAGTAAGAAGCAAGTTCTTAGAGTACGACAGTTTAGACAAAGATCATCCATTCCTCGAAAAGCGAATCCGAGTTGAATGCAAGAGATACTATCAAAGAAGATTGACTCACAGACCTAGAACGACGAGGAATAAATTGGCTGGTAGATGTGAGTTTTTGTATCTTCATCCAGAAAGCTCGTTAGTGTTTGCTGAGACCCTTTTCTCCCTTCTCAGCTCGAAAGAACCCACCTCGCACCTCAGAACACGACCAATCGACGCCGTTGGATCCTGGTGAAAGATTTCCAGGCTTGAAGAATGACTCTGAATCGGATACACCGAATCCGAACTCAACCGAGAATTCCGAGGAGAATTTAGAAGACTGGGAAGATCCAGAAGCTTTGGCCGCGCAAGAATTAAAGAGATTTACAAGGTCTACCGAAAATGTGGTCTGTGCTTATTTGAATAGATGGAGTTGGAATAACAGTATTAAAAGTAGAAGGAATTTGAATCTAAAAGAAGAAAGTGAGACTTTAGGTTCTTCTCATTCTGATCAAGAGCAAGTTCTTGCGCAAGATAATGGCAGTGGAGAGGGTGAAAGAGAAAACACTGGAAGGAATAACCTGGATCCAGAACTGGATTTGGATACTTCTGCAACCCCAGAATTTCATGTTGCGTTGATTCATCTATGCTCACCTTTCGTCAAATGCGTTAGAGTTGAAGCTGGAATGTATTTTGCCTTTGAAAGATTGATGACTATGTTAGGTGAGTACTCTTTTGTACTCTTAATCATTCTTTCAATGAACTTTCAAATTGATCTCACAACCTTAACAACTCCTCTCCTTCTCAGAAACTCATCATCAAACCTACCCACTCCGAGACAGACTTTCAACTTTCTTAACCCTTTTCAGAACAACTCTTCCAGATCTTTATGGTTATTTTGAATCTGAATCAGTCTCTATAATTTCTTTCTCGACTTCATGGTTACAGAATTTATTGGCTTCAGAAATGAGAATCGAGGATCTTTTGAGGTTATGGGATACATATTTCGCCGTCAAGGATCCATTGGATTTACATCTTTATGTTTGTATTTCCATTTTAATCAATTGTCAAGATGTATTGGAGGAATTGGATCAATCAGAGATTAAGAGTTTGTTGAGCAATTTACCTCCTTTGGATGTCGATAGAGTGAGTGCAAGGAGAGGTGTAGGGACACTGATTGGAGAAATGGTGAGGCGCGTCGACTGAAAAAAAAATTCTTGATTCTTGATTTGATGCAGATTATTAATGAGGCCATCAACATTCAGAGATCTCATCGCCAAAGCTTGATGGAAGACGAGGGATGAACCCCTTTCAAGCTTGCCCTCATACCGTCCCCCGTGACTTTGTAAATAGCATTTCAATCGAGGTCTTCATCTCTATTTCTCTCCTCCGTCTTGTTCCAATGCGAAAGAAGTCGTTGGATCATGCCAGAAGCGCTGCCCGTTCGAGGTTCGAGCAAACGCGTGCCAATCTTTTGACGCGTTGGAGGTGGCTCGTGTCTCCCACAACGACACTCACAAATTTCAGAAATCGACAACGTCGTCAAGTCATCAGACTAAATACTGAGGATGTCTCTCCTACCCTCTCCAACCAAAGCGGCAAAACAAGCAGCCAATCTTCCAGATCCATCTCTACCTCCAGCTCCCTCCTCAGATGATCACTTTACGGCGCAAGACCTGATCAACAGACAAGCTCAGTTAGAGAGAGATGCAAGAGAAGCTATCCCTTTCCAACTAGGGAAATGCACCTATCTGATGGGCAGTATCAGACAGCCTGTCTATGCTTGTCGAGATTGTGGGGGAGGTGGGATCTGTTCTGGTTGTTCCGTCGAATGTCACGGAGGTGAGTACAAGCGTGAATTGAGAATAGGTACAAGGCTGGAAAAGAGGTGATGGGGGACAGGAGATGATATATGGGGGAAAAGAGATGACGCACAATTCAAGATGATAAGGTTATTAGATGGAGAACCTTGGAGTCTTGGACCAAGACAAGCTCTTCATCACAGCTCTGATTCTCCTATCCACCTTCTCTCACAGAACATCAACTCATTGAATTGTTCAACAAGAGGAACTTCACCTGTGATTGTGGGACAAGATCACTCTGTAGAGATCCAGCCGGTCCCTCAGAGCCGCCTCCTTGCAATTTAAGAGAGAGCAAGTTCGATGTCGAGAATGAAGGCAATTTGTACGGGAAGAACTTCAAGGGAGTGTTCTGCTATTGTGAGAGAGGAAAGACCTACAATTCGGAAGAGGAAGAGGAGGTGAGTAACTCCCGGAGAGTTATCACTCAGTTCTCACTCTGACTTGCCTCTCCTTTCCGATCGCTCTTCTTAAGACTATGTTTCAATGCATTGCCTGTGAAGATTGGCTTCATGAATCCTGTGTCTCTCTTAGACCTTCAAAACCTATTAAACCTCTATCCTCCGAACTAACCTCAAAAGAAGACTCAAAGTCAAAGGATCCTATCGACCTTTCAGATCAAGCTCCTCCTCTAATCGATCATGAAAAGTTTGACTACCTTCTCTGTGATTCTTGCGTCAGGAAACCTGGAAACGAAGTCTTGAGATCTTACTTCGGAAGCAATGGCTGGGCAGGATGTTTGGAGAAGGAAATTGGATTAAAGCAGTTGCAAGATCCTCCAGACACAAGCAACATGGAATGGGACGGAGTTGAGGTCTTGGCTCTTTGCTACAAGACCAGTCTCAAAGAAGAAGCATTGGCGGGGGAGTACCTAATTTTTGGTATGGGAAAGGAGGAGATCGAAGATGGGACTGCTGATGAAATCCTCCCTGCGACTTCCACTTCTTCCATTCAAATGGGAGAGAAATCTTCTATGGATTCTAGCTCAATCCTCAAACGTCCAGCAGGGGAAGAAACAGAGTTCACTCAAGAAGCAAAGCGTCCTCGTCTGGAATCAAACGCAGAGTCTTCAACCTTGACGACGGTCATCAATACTGCTTCTTGCAAACGTCCCAAAGCTCTTGCTATCGCTTTGGACGCTTCCAAAAGTGACCCTCCTCCCGGATCCACCACCTCTTCCCCTATCAAGATCAAGTCTGCCTCCACAAATCAAAGAGGAGAAGTACTCCAAGAGACTAGATTGGACATTTATCTCTCGGAGAACTTCCGTGACAGGATTTGTAGATGTGAAGAGGTGAATGAATTGGCTTGAGAAGCCACACAGAATCTGTTGGCGGTGTATTGACCTGCTCTCCATGTTTCTTTCTCACCTCCAGTGCCTCCCACTTTTTGCCTCTCTCCCTTTCCTACTCGCCGAAGAAGAGACCTACGTCCCACCACTCTCTCGCTCTGGAACTCCTTCCAACGATGGAGCTTCGACGGCGGGTTCCTCCACTTACGATCTAGGCATGGCTGCACTCTCCAAACTCCCGAGAGAAAAGGCGATCGAATCTTTGTGAGTTTTTGATGACGGCCAACAGTAGAGTTGAAGCAAACCTGACTCTTTTCTTTCTTTCACCCCCCTCTTACTCTTATCTTGCAGGAGAGCTTATGAGCAAATGAGAGATGATCTCTTTGGTCATTTGAGACAATTCGCTACGAGTGGGGAAGCGGTTTCTAAGGAAGACATAAAAAATTTCTTTGAGAAGAAGAAAAGAGAACAAGGTGGGAATTGAATGTGGTCTACTTTTCCTGTATCATTCTTGTCTAATGCCAAACTTCTGTAACAATAGTTTATCATCAATTTCAACGAAGACCGAATCAGCTTTGCTTTTACTTTCTGGAATCCTTCGCGAGCTTTCATAACTCACCTTCAGAGAACCCTTCAGGTGTCTCGATTTACAATTTCTTCTGTACTAAGATAGCATTTCTGATCTCAACTATCAACAAGCCTGGCTCTGCCCTTCCCCGCGTCGTTTAAACAAGAATCACCAGAAAAGAGAGCTGATTGGATACTTTCGAGAGAAAATCGGAGTCACACGAGATAGACGACGGAGAAAGAAAAAGGTAATCAAAAGAACGGAAACGAAACGGATAAGTTGATTGATACGAAGTTCGATATCATTTCTTCGAGGAAGGAGACTTCGATTGACGTAATTTGCAGGGGGTACCAAGATTTTGCAAAGAAAAAAAAGGAAGAGAAAGATTAAGCATGTAGTCAACACCCAGCAAATCAGCGCGTCTTCGCCTCATCCTACCCCTATTGTCATCTAGCGCGTCTTGGTCTTCTTATTCTTATTAGCGAATGTTACAGCCTCTTCGTAGAAAGCGATGACCTGAGATACGAGAAGAAGATCGAAGGCGATGGAGAAAGGGAGAGAGGTCCCGAAGAGGAGAAGAGTCAGCAGTCGAAAGAAAACGAAAGCAGTGATCATGTCCCATACTCCTTTTCGTGCTACGTTCACTACTATCTTGACTTCTTGAATTCACCTTTTGTGGGCATCTGGAGTTCACCATGCTAGACCCGAAGCACATGACGAAACGCTTCTTTCCTTTGTCAAGGGGTTTGCTGATGAGAGAAGTGAAATGGAAAGCGGTGTGAGCATCAGAAGCCCAATCGCTTCGGACCAAGACCCAGAGGTTGTAGGAGCGAGTTGGGTGCGAGCCGTTCCAAATTCAACCGCTGCGGCGTGACTCACAAGATGACGATAACTCTGAAAGCCTTGCGACCGGTCGAAGCGTCGAGGTCCTCATCCTCCTCTAGAGTTTTGATACCCTGAACTAGGTTTTCCCAATCTTTAACTTTCTCCAGACGCGCTCTGAGGGCGTTGTCTTCTGCTGACCCGGTTTCGATTTCTGGTTCGGTAAAGTTGAAATGAAATTTGGGAAGGAGAGCGAGATTGTCAGCCTGTCTCTTCAGACAAGAGCAGGGCTGGTGAAAGATGATGGCACCTCTCTCAGGCTCGAACACCTCAATTCTGAGAACAACTTACCTTCGGGCTCATCTCCCTCTTCTTCTTCATCATCGTCGTCAGCAGGTCTCTTTGATGCAGTTGCTTTTCCTTTTCCAGATCCACTTTCCGACTTTGACTTTGAGTTTCCATTGGTAGAAGGCTTCGAAGTAGTAGCAGAAGCTTTCCCTCCTTTCTTACTGCTAGAAGCTTTGGAAAGGATCTCTTGTTCTTCATCATCATCATCATCATCATCACCGCCTTTCTTTCCTCCCTCGAGTTCTTCAACTCCTTCTTGAACGAATTCATCTTCATCCTTCTCTGAGACTTCTTTGCTCTTTCTTCCACTTTTCTTTTCAGCTTTCTCCTTGGACGCAGGGACCTTCTTAGAAGAGGCTGAAGCAGAGGTAGAGGATCCAGGCTTGCTGCCTTTGTTAATCTTCTGCTCGTATTCTTCTAAGATATCAGGATTGTCTTCGAAAGAATCTGCTGGTTCGAAAGTATCGTCTTTGGCGCTATAACCTGCCCAGCGGACTTTGTACACGCGGTTCTTCTGTGATAGTGAAGTGGTGGTAATGAGAACAGGAGGAAGAAGCGGGGGAATGAGTCAGTGAGGTGTCACGGGGTACAGAGATCATTTCTAACCGTCACAGCAGATCTGATCAATAATCTAGGTTGAACACAAGACGCGTGACAACATCTTGAGCGAGAATTCGGTGGCGAAGGGAAGGAGGTAGAGGGTTGTCCTTCAACGTGTCTCTCTCTCAATCAAGCATCATACGTGTCAGCTCTCTTGCACTTCTAGCTTCCACTAGCAACGGTCAAGGCAACATACATCAAAAGATTTTGCACGCTTTCCCCTCGTGTCTCAGACATGAGAGCCAGGAGCGAGCAACGCGCCATCATCACCAGATGGTTAGCTCCTCTGTCCTTCCATCAACGCATCCGCGGATTAGATCCTACCAGACAATAGAATACTCCGAGGAAGCTATATGACGCGATTGAGAATCAGTTCCCTTCCCCGGAAGGGTGTTGTTTCTCTCAATGCTCTCTCCATCATCATGCTCCCTCTTCTGGTTCTTCCCCACCCCCCTTTGAGTACCCAGTTTCTGTTACTCACACCGTCTCCTCTATGCCCTACAATCTTCTCTACGAAATAGTTTCCTTCTGGCAACTCTTCCTCCTCTACTTCGTCCTCTTCTTCTACTCCTTCCATGAGTTGAGCTTCAGCTGCAGTTGCGTCTTCAGAAGCAGATGGCGAAGGAGATGCCATCTCGTTTGACTTTTTACTTCCTTTCGCTTTCGTACCTGCCATGATTGAATATCGGATAGAAAGGATTGGATCGGGATAGAGTAGGATGGTAAATGGTAGAGACCTCAAGAGGAGGCACCCCAACATTCGACACGCGATGAAATTGAAAGTCTCGCTTCTATTTCTTCCTCTACTCTTCCCTTTTCTCCTTTCTCCTTTCCTTTCTCAAATGAAGGTCAGTCTACCATCTAGATACTTCAAGCTGAGAACGTTCACAGCCATCGAAGGTGGTTTCTATTGAGACTGACGCTTCCTCTCTCCCTCATCGTCTTTTCCATTCGTCTGTAGATCGCCATCGAAGGTTGTTCTCATGGAGAGTTGGATGCAATCTACGCTTCAATTCTCTTGGCTGAGAACAAAAAGAACTTCAAGGCTGACGTCTTACTCTTGTGTGGTGATTTCCAGGTCAGTATCCAGATGAAAGTTTTCATCTTCGTTTATGTTCCTTCTAGTTTTTATCGAGCCTTTCTCTTCATCTCCTTGCTGACATTCCATCAACCAAATCGAATCATCTGCTACTATTCCAGGCAATTCGAAACAAATCGGACCTTCAATGTCTAGCGGTTCCCGACAAATTTCGTCAGTTGGGCGAGTTTCACAAGTATTACTCTGGTGAAAAGGTAGCTCCCGTTCTCACAATCGTCATTGGTGGGAATCATGAAGCTAGTAACTACATGTGGGAACTGTAAGTCAAAGGCAGGATTCGTAAAGACGAGAGACCTTGTTCGCTTCTTCTCTGCTCGCCCTTCGAATCTCTCACTTCAATTCTCTCTCTCCCCTCCTTTCCTCGACCTGTTGTCTCTGTTGAAATTGATTTACAAATTGATTTCTCTCATCCATTTGATCATCCCTCGATTCTCAACGTTCAACTGCGACCTCTTCCTGTTCCACCTGCTTCAAACTACCTCACTCCTCTTAGCTTTCATGGAGGATGGCTAGCACCGAACATCTACTATTTAGGATCGGCTGGATGTGTAGAAGTTGGAGGTCTCAGAATAGCGGGAGTTTCTGGAATCTACAAGGACTACGATTATCCTCGTGGTAAGTTCGAACGAATCAGTTTCTTACACAACATCTGTCTCGACCCTCTAAGTTGATATTTGACTGTGTGTCTAAACAGGTCGTTTCGAGAGGATGCCCTACAGTAAATCCGATATTCGAAGTGTCTATCACACTAGACTTTATGACATTCTTAGATTGAAACAGGTGAGATGAACTTCCTTCTATCCTTGCTGAAGTACATCAGCTTGGGCTTCAGCATTCGGACAGATCATTTGATCGGTTTTGATACCAACTCTTACCCCCTAACTCTCCCACTCCCGCAGCTTTCTTCACTACCTCAAATCGTTCTCTCTCACGATTGGCCGAACTTAATCGAAAGAGCTGGAGACTTCAAAAGTCTTTTGATGAAGAAGAAGTTCTTCACTGATGAAGTCAATACTGGAACTCTAGGATCTCCGCCCCTTTTAGAATTGATGAAGGTTTTGAAACCAAAATACTGGTTTTCAGCTCATCTACACGTCAAGTTCTCTTGCGTTTGGAGATTCGAAGAGATGGAGAAGAAGGAAAAGGAATTGGGATGGGGGAAAGATGGTTGGGGTGAAAAGGGAAAATTTACAGGGAATCAAAAAGGTGCACAGGGGAAGGGTAAAGAAAGAGAGGTCGAGTCAGCTGCCGAGGAGAAAGACATCAATCCTGAAGCTTTGGACATTAATGATGATGATATGATGGATGATGAGGAACCTCAATATCAACATGGAAATGAAGATGAGAATAAGGAGAACCCAGACGAGATCGAAATCGATTTCGAGGAAGAGGAAGAAGAAGAGGTGGAAGGAGGAAGTAAAGGGAATGGAATCTCAATAGACGAGAAGAAAGAACATTCAGCTGAAAACATTCGCAACACCAAAACCTTGAATGAACCGAGTTCGAATGAACCTCAAAGTCAAAACCCAGCTTCAACTGCAGCTCAGACGAAGCCAACTTCAACTAACGAAGATCGATCTTCATCTCCCGCAACTCATTTCTTAGCTTTAAGCAAGTGTCTACCTCAACAAGATTTCCTCCAGTTCTTAGACGTCCCATCTCCGTACGATGAACACGTCGCTTCTTCCTCTTCTACCTCAAGTCCTTCGTTCCTAGGGGCCAAGATCCCACTTCCATCTTCCAATCCTTCAGAAAGACGTTTCCCACCTCTACGATTCAGTCATCGCTGGTTAGCAATCACCAGAGCATTGCATCCATTCCTTTCTCTGGAAAAGACTCAGCATCCACCTTTACCTGAACACGGAGATCCGAGATTGGAGGATATGATCAAGGAACAAGAGATCTGGGTTCAAGAAAACTTGATGAAGAATTCGAAAGTCAACGAAAATCAGAACGAGACTTCGGAGGTGGATATCGATACTCATCCTTTAGCTATTGGAAGCGTTCAAGGTTTTGTCAAGACTGCTCCTTCACCTCACGAACCTGGAGGGAATGAGAACAATCCTCGTGAGTGCTGTGTTCCGGCTCTACTGCTACTCCTTCTACCTCAAAAAACTTTCTGGTTGCAGAGAACTTTTTGAATGAAGACTCGGCCTCGAAAGACTTATCTTTGACTCCTTCTCGTTTTTCCTCTGTCCAATCCCAACCCTCAACAGCTCCTTGGTATACCAATCCCCAAACTGAATCTTTCTGTGCTTTTCTACAAGTGCCGAACTTGATCAACCCCTCCCCTCATCAAGGGCTTCCTCAACCTCAACCTCAAGGAGCCCCGCCTCAGGGATCTTTCAGTCTTCCGCCTCCAAACAATCAAAATGGTTTCCGTCTAGGTTCTTTACTCTCTGCAGATGGTTCTGCGCCATCAGCTGCCCCTTCCCAACCTCAACAAGCACCGGCACCTCCAACAGCTCCAGCCAAAGACAGAGAAGCGGAGGAAATTGCCAGAATCAAGGAGTCAGCTGAGAGACGTCGGAAAGAGAGGGAGGAGATGAAGTTGAAGAAACAAGGGGGGATGGCTGCCGAAACATGAGCTGGTGTGTCAACTATGGGAGCGAGAAGGTGCCTTCTGTTTCTTCCGATAATAAACAAGTATTCAGCTCTAGAAACAAATTGAATTTACTGGCAACATGTCTCTCGCAATGGAACACGAAAGAGGATGAAGTCCAGCCCGGGAGGAGAGGGAATCTCAGACAATGCAAGCGTTTTTTCAGCCTCGCTTGGAAGAGATTCCAGTCATCACGGCACACGGCTGGGATCTTTCAACAAAAAGAAAGAAGTGGTTGATTTTGAGAGCTCTTGAAAGGAGCCATGTTCGGGCTATTCGCTGATTCAACAGCTAGCTTTCCCACCGTCGAAACAGTGTCTCACTGATCGATTCTCCTCATCTAAAGAGTAAGAAACTCAAATGACGCTTATTTTCAAGCATCTAGCAAGGCATTGAACAGAGCCACGCCTACTTTACCACTTGAAAAGTCTAGGACAGTCATGACAACCCCCTGCAGACATGATGTAAAGATACTGGCTTAGTCAAATCAGAAGCCTGTCGTAGCATTCAGAAATGTGCCTTGACCCAACTTTGAGAAACAAAGTGGTTTGATCTGATAATTCAAGAGGGAGTTGGGAGTATGACGAGGGTTGGATTTTGGGGATGTGAAGAAAAGGATGAGTGATGGGAAGGGGTGGGAAGATGTGAAAATGAGTGTGGCCTTGAGGTCGACAGAAGTTCTTAACCTGGATCTCCTTAACACTTTGACTTGAGTAATGGAGAGGTCGTAGAAAGTACTGAGGCAGAATTTGATCGCTGAGAACTAATTGAGATCGGAAGCCTTTTGAAGAAGTGAAAGTCGCCTTGAAGAGTAATTTTTGCTTCGCTGTTGCGTCAGCTCAGCTTTTCCACAGCTGTAAAGGAGTGTGTTTATCGTATTCCATCATTCACCTGCCAGAATGTATGGTGATAGCTCCTTACAAGCATCTGATAAGGACATGGCTGGACGATATTTGGCAATTGTTGCCACGCTTCGAGCACTGGCACTGGCACTGGTATCAGAGCTCTTGAACGTCACAAGGCTTGAATGCTCAGACTGTTCAGCTCTTTCCAGGGCTCCTACAGACAAAAAAAAAACTCCGAGAATAGCCCTGAAGCAAGCGGAGAACCTCACACCCCTGATCGTCATCAAGGACCTTTGACCGTTGACGCCCAATCGACGTCTTGAGGCTCGCTTCCCAGATCCGAACTCACCTCTTCCGAACAAGTTCCGAATCGAGAAAGACCAGAAATTGAGAAAAGTGCAGGAAACCCGCTTCGAAATCAATTCACCGCATCTGTTCTAAGAAGTTTTCAAGTTGAAGAGGCACGAGATCATGGCCCCTTCTTTCTCTCGTCCTGCCCTGGAGCGCCACCGATGATGTTTTGAGATTCGATTCCCCTTTCAACTTTGTTCGAAAGCCCCGAGACCGGAAGGAAGTAATTCCAAGAAATCGGAGCATGGTGTAAGAGGGGGTGGGATTCGTTTGCTTTTCGTCAACAGCAACAATCTCTCTCTCCTTCTCTCCTTCCTTCAAACCCCCAGAAATGCTATCTCAACTCTCCACTCTGTCTCTAGGTCTTCTTTTGGATCTTTCTCAAGTATCTTCAACTCATGCTGCGGTCTTGACCTATCAGCCCGCCTGTGGAGACGCTAATCAAGCCGTAGGTTCTTCTCTTCTTCATTACAATTGCTACTATCCGGAGGGTGAGTACTGGGAACTTGTATTTCAGCTCCTGTAAGCCTCACTAATTTTGTTTTCCGCCTCATCTTTGTCAGAATGGAACTCGAATTGCGATACCCTCCGCGATGTCATTTCAAGTGGGGGATGTAGCCTCTCTGCCAGCCAGAACTGCCTGGGAGTTGGGGCTGGATCAGCTGACTCTTGTCTAGTCTGCTCAAATATCCCGGATAGAGGAGATGCTTGTAACGCCATGAACTCAGTCATGCTGACCATGAAGCAAGCGTGTTAAAACCATTTAGGTAGCATCTGCAGCGGGAACTTCCCCGAGGTTGACACTGAGGTTGACACTTTGAGTAAGTCTAGATCTCTTTCAATTCACTGGACTCTCAATTGACTCCTTTCATCTCATTCCATAGATCTCTTTCAATTCACTGGACTCTCAATTGACTCCTTTCATCTCATTCCACCTCCTCTCTCAGCCTGGGTGACTAACGGCCAGCCTTATTCAGCAATGCCTCAACGTAAAATCGAAGCCCCTGAGATTGAAATGGCAGTCAGAGATGTCACTCCTGAACCGGTCAAAAGAGCCGAGACTTTCATCATCGACAACTAGATCGTTTACTTCCTAGACTCCAACCAGCAGAAAGCGATCGGAAATCCAAGTTCAACTGGTACCGTCACCGTTGAAGGTTCAATCGTGAGTAGAGAATCACTTTCAATCACTTTCCATGGTGTTGCCAGCGGAACGAAGCCCCATTGCCATGAAAGGTGGACCGTTTGCCACCCAGCTGCCAGATGATTTGACCCAAAGGATTAAGGTAGAAGATGGCGTAAATATTTCTAGAGCTGAAGAGATAGTTCCCGAAACTATCTTTGTTTATGGAATTACCCTGTGAAGAGTCAAGCGAAGACCCCTTGAGACTCAGTTCGCTCCAGAACCCTCTCAAAAGAACTTACGTGAAAGTTGTCCCATGGATAGAGGAAAGTTTCGTTACCTACAGGGGCAAAAGAATCACTCAGAGGTATGTCAGCTTCGAAAGGACAGAAGGTGAACTTCGGTCTGAGAGATTTCAGATCGATTCTGGCGGGAGAAAAAAGACGTGCAGTCAACTTCTAAAGTTCTCGCCCCCCCCCTTTTTCTTTTGACTTTCCCCGATTATCCCTCGCAATCCAACTTGGTGAAGGGGTGAGGTACGATGAAAACCTGACTGACTCTTGGAAACAAGCATCCAGTACCAGCCATCCTTTGGACCTCCATACGCTGTCAAATCGAGAGGTCCAACAGTTCTAGTAGAAGAAACCAAAGCACTCTTGCCGCCGTCTCAAGTTGATTTTCGCGGACATCAGGGTCTTGAAATCCTGGAGAGGCTTGGTAGACAGCCTTCAATTGATACGAGTCGTCGTAGAGAAGGTTGACACCATGACCTATGCCCGCAAAGCAAATCGAAGGCGGGGTGAGTAGCTGCGAAGTCGCAACTCGTTCTTATGTTACTCACCAGTTCCCGGAATGTAAGGGCTTAGCCCACCATTCCAAAGAGATAGGACAGGCTTTTCTTTGTATTCCTGTACTCCGAAGCTGAAGGTTTCGATTGATTGTTTGCGATTTGGACCCATGTAGACCAGGTTCAGATCTGAGTCAAAGGTATGAAGCGCTTTGTTTGACCCACCCCCAAGGGGATAGAAAGATTGGTTCATTTGAGATTGAGTGGTGCTTAGAAGGAGGTCTGGAGCTTAATAAGCCAGGCTCAGATTGGGTGGCTTCGAGTCAGGTCGGGAGATGAACTTGACACGGGAGAGAGTGGCGAGTAGGAGAAGGGATACGAGAAGGGAGAATCTCATCTTGGAAAATAAAGAGAAAGTATGGATGAAGGTGAGAAGTCAGTTTTGTTCTGTTCCTTCTGAAGAGCCTGTTCCTTCTGAATGCTCTTTTGAGAGGATGTGAGGGTTCCATTCAGGGACTGAGGGAGGGTGGCGTTCCATCCCCTTCAGGGACATCGCGGTCTTTCTCTAGTCTCTCTCGTGAGTTGATTGATTTCCATTGAGGGACTCACCTACATTCTAAGCAATCAGGAAAGTTAATCCAAAACAGAGGATGACGTCGATTTTGCCACGTGGCATTAGAGCGTCACAAGACAAGGTCTCGACTCTTGAAACGTTGGAACCTTTCCTTTGCTCCTGCCTTCCTCCTTTCTCTGCCACATCTTCTCTCTCTCTCTCTCTCTCTCTCTCTTTCCCTGTCCATTCTTAGATCTCAATAGCTAAGACAGCAACTGCAAGCAAACCAGAGCATCCTCTTCTTCCCTTCCCTTTCCTTTCTTTCACTTCACTTTCATCTGCACCTCATGGCACCAACCGCTTCGATCCCTCTTGGAGATACCACCACTCCTGTAGCTCCTTCCAAGATTCCATTCGCAAAAGAGATTGCTCAGACAGTCAAGATTGGGCAACAACTGGGAAATACTGCTAGCAACGTCATCAAAGCTTCGACTGATTCGCCAAAGCTTTCAAGCAAGCAGACCATTGACCTAGAGGCAAAGCATGGCGCTCACAAGTGAGTAGAAAGGAAGGAGACAAATAGAGAAGGGACAGATGGATCAAAAGCGAGAAGTCGAACAGGGAGAGGAGAGAGGAGAGGAGCATGACCAATCCTGGACTTGGCAACAGAAGAAAGGTGGGGAGGGGAGGCCCGCCAGCAGACTCAGTGACTCGACTGAGCGCCTGATAATCTCATGGTGATTCAATGATTCTAAAGGAAACAGAAGGAGAGAGGGTGGGGAGAATCCCCTCTTTCTTGTCAGATTCTCCGCGGCTTGATTTCAAAGCAACCTTGATCCCATGACTCCTTCCTACGACCCAATCCTAACAACCTCCCTCCCCCCCCCCTCTTCTGCTCCTCCTCTCCAGCTACCATCCTCTTCCAGTAGTCTTCGAGCGCGCTCTAGGAGCTCACGTCTGGGATCCAGAAGGACGTCAATACTTGGATTTCCTCTCTGCCTACTCAGCTGTCAACCAAGGTCACTGTCATCCACGTATCGTAGCCACCTTAGTCGCTCAAGCTCAAAAGCTCAATCTATCCTCTAGAGCCTTCTATAACAGTTCCTTTGGACCTTTCGCAGAGAAGATCACCACTCTCTTCGGATACGACATGGTTTTACCAATGAACACTGGAGCTGAAGCAGTAGAGACTGCAATGAAGTTAGCTAGAAAATGGGGTTACATGGTTAAAGGAATTGAAGAAGGAAAAGCCAAAGTCTTATCAGTTGAAGGGAATTTCCATGGTAGAACTTTAGGAATCGTTTCCATGTCTACTGATCCAGAATCAAGAGTTGGATTTGGACCCTTCTTAGAAGGTGTAGGTCCAGGAGTTGATGATTTAAAGATTCGTTACAATCATGCTGAAGATTTAGAAGCAGTTTTAGAGAAACATGGAAAGGATGTTTGTGCATTTTTGGTTGAACCTATTCAAGGAGAGGCTGGAATCATGGTCCCTGATAAAGGTTATCTAATGAAGGTTCAAGAACTTTGTAAGAAACACAAGGTTCTCTTTATCTGTGATGAGATTCAGACTGGTTTAGGAAGAACTGGTAAAATGCTATGCTGCCAACACGATGAAGGAGTTAGACCTGATATGATTACTTTAGGAAAAGCTCTTTCTGGTGGAGTCTACCCAGTCTCTTGTGTTCTAGCTGATAAGGAAGTTATGTTATGTATCAAACCTGGTGAACATGGTTCTACTTATGGTGGAAACCCTCTAGGTTGTGCAGTAGCTGCAACTGCTTTAGACGTTTTAATCGATGAGAAACTTTCTGAAAGAGCTGAAGTTTTAGGTCAAAAGTTTAGATCATCTTTGAATGCCATCAAATCTGAAATCCCAATGTTAAAGGAAGTCAGAGGAAAAGGTCTAATGAACGCTATCGTTATCGACGAATCTCAATCAAAGAAGAATAGATCTGCTTGGCAATTATGTTTGCTTTTGAAATCTAAAGGTCTTTTGGCTAAACCTACTCATGTTAACATTATTAGATTGACTCCTCCTTTGGTTATTGAGGAGAAGCATTTGGAAAGAGGGGTTCAAATTATTCGTGAAGCTTTGTTGGAAATTGATACCTTGGAGACTGTCCCTGGTGAAGAGGAGGACTACCACTAGATTGGCTTGAACGTTCTGTGAGTTGGTACTGGGAGAGCAATTGAGAGAGGATAAGTAGAAAGTAGGAGAAGCAGCCAATCCTAACATGCATTGCTTTCCCCCTGTTCCCCGTCAGCCAGCCGCTCGTTTCCTTCGTCTCATTCTTCTCCTCAAGACCTCGATCGCCATCTTTCTATTAAACCTATGCCCCTCTGAATTTAACTTCCCCCGCCTCTTTCTTCTCTTCACCTTCCCCAAGTTCCCTCAAGTCCCTTCCATTGTTCATCAAAGTCTCTTTTCTTCCCAATCATCAGTAGTAGACCCTCGGCCTTTAGCTCGAGTCTTCTCCCAGCCCAAGTTTCTTCAATCTCTTTTCAAGGGTTCACAAGTCAAAGTCACAAAGTTCTCACAATCGCCCACGGCCTTTAGCTCGAGCGATTTCTGCAATCTCGCATATAACATACAATCAACACTCAACTTCTTAGATGGAAGAAGGAAAAAAAAACTCAATTTCTGTAATTCTATAATGTCTACCTTTTTTCTTCTGGAGAAATCCTCGGACTCTATCCGCTTTTCTCTCTCTCCCTCTAATCGCTTTGTATTTTTTCTCTTTTTGTAGCTAGACATTTGCAGCCTCTTTCGTTGTTGAAGCAATTTGCATCTTGATTTGGCAAGAATTTTTCAAAGCTTGATTTTGTGGCTCGTGGCTGTGACTGACTTGAGGAAGGTGGGTTGGACTCGGTCTTAAAACACTTCAACTGATCTCTTCGCGACAATCTTCTTCAAAACTGAGTTCATTCAAGACTTTCCAAGTCCTAACAAGCTGGAGTAGAAGTAGACAGAGAATTGACTTGAGAAAAAGTGGTAGATTGCATCTTCTTAATCGCCAGCAACTTCCTTCACTTCCTTTCAGCCTCTATCGCAACATGTCAAAGCGTGATTCCTCCAAAGCTCAAACTGACAATCATACAGATGGTACTAACAAGAAGCAGAAACGTGAGTAAATACACACATGTAGAGTGAAGGGAGCATCTCCTCATCCTCATCCTGGATCATCCTCACCTTCTTTGCCCACTCATTTCTCCCTCCCAATGGATCTCAAAGTGGCTCCTATGTTTTCAAAACCTTCTACTAAGGTCTCAAGCTCTAACTTTTGGAGAACTCCACCTACGATAGAGGGAGGTGTAGATGCAGAGCTGCTACATGATGGTGTTGCTTCCGGAGTGTTACTTGCCGTCCACGGAGATCCTTTCCAAGAGTTGGTTCAAAGCAACAAGGATCAGAAGTCAAGTTCTAGTTCAGAAAGATCTCAAAGTGAAGAGAAAGGGAAGGGAAAGGAGAAGATGAGCGGAGATGATGAGGTTGTAAGGAGCTGGAAGAAGGCCAAAGTGTTGGCTTTGGACTTGGACGGAACCATCATCAAACCAAGAGATGGAAAGAAGGTGAGTACCGAGTGATGTGATTTGTCTGAGAAAGTCGAAAGAGAAAGGCAGTCATCGAAAGAAAGGTCGCTCTTGAAATTCGAGTGGGCAGCTTCGACCTCCAAGAGAAGGCATACAGAAATCGATGTCTTTGAAGCCTCGGTACTCGACGATCTGTTGATAAGCTTTTTAGAGTAACACTGGGTCTCGCGAGAAGGCACCAAGGCGTCTAGCTGACTGTTCCTATCCCCCCCCCCCCAAACTCTCCCTCCAGTTCCCTTCTGCGACAGATTCCACGGACCATGAACTGGTCTTTCCGAATCACATCATAATGAAACTTAAAGCAGCTCATGAATCAGGTCATATCATTCTCATCCTATCAAACCAAAAGCAGACTCCCTCAAGTGCTTCAAAATCCAAATCTAAATCGCAACTCAAACCTTCCAAAAAGTTGGAAACTTGGAAAGAGAAGGTTAAATCTTTGATTCAAGCATGGAACATACCTTTGATCATTGTTGGATCTTTAGGAGATGCTGAATTCAGAAAACCTAGGATTGGGATGTGGGAATTGTTTGGAGCTTTGGTTAAGAAGAGAATGCAAGAGGAAGGTCTTTTGAATGAAGAGGAGCTTTCGCAGATGAAGATGGAGAATTTGATGGATATGGAAAACTCAAGTTTTGTTGGAGATGCTGGTGGTAGATTGGCGGGGAGTTTTAAGGGGAAGGAGAGGAAGAAAGATTGGGGTGACACCGATAGAAAGTTCGCCTTGAATTGCGGACTCGAATTCGTCGAACCTGAGAGTTATTTCTTGGGAAAAGAAGCCAGGGTGAGTTCTGTTATTTTAAATGATGGTTCTCGAGCGTTCGGGGGGACTGACAGTCCCTCTCTTCTGTTCTCAGCCTTTTGAGCTCTCAGGTTGGAAGCCAACTTTGAACGACTCACCGCTCCCTCGTGAGTTTATTCGGCAATTCAAGACTCTTCTCGTTCACTGAGACCTGTCACTGCTGATTTTTTATCCTCCTTAACTCTCCTAGCTCCCGTTCTCGAGGGGGAGATCCTGGACCCATCTGGAAAAGGAGCAGCAGACTTAGAAGTCGTTCTTTTCGTTGGACCTCCCTGTGCTGGAAAGTCTTCCTTCTATAGGAGATACTTTGAGAAGCAAGGATACGTTCATGTCAATCAAGATCTCCTCAAAACTCGTGACAAATGTCTAGCTTTGGTGGACAAGTCTCTGAAAGAGGGAAAGAGCTGCGTAGTCGACAACACTAACAAGGATGAAGATCTTCGAGACCTCTACATCCAGAAATCGAAACCTTACAAATCATCTGTAAGATGTATCTTCTTCTCTACCTCTCAGGAGCGTGCAGAACATAACTCTAAATTCAGAGCCTGGGGAGCTGGAACTGGAGTTCCGTCTTTACCTCTCATTCCAGGAGTGGCCTTCAGTTCTTATTTCAAAGGTCGCAAGCTCCCTCCCGTTTCTGAAGATGGCAGTGCGGAGAGAAAAGATGGATTTGATGAAAGGACGATTGTGGTGGGTTGGAGATGGGATGAGGAGGAAGAAGATTTGGAGAGGAAACGACGCTATTTGATGTACTACTCTTGAGATTTCGATCTGAAACCCCTTTCCTTTCGATAGCATATTCCAATAAGAGTCAATCACCCGACTAAATCACTCATTACAGACTATACTGCTCCAGTGATATTTCCTTCGATCTCCCATCGGCAACCCCTTTTCTGTGAGACTGAGGGACTCAACTAACAAACTTTTGTGGTCCCATCGCCCCACAAATTGAGAAGAGCTAAGATGATCGAGGTTAAAGTTGTGGCCCGGGATGAGAGAAAACGCTTATCTGTCCAGCTGACTGATTGATTGTAAATCAAAGTACGGATCGCCTTCTTGTTATTATATAAAAGGGTTGAATCTCCCTTTCCCCGTTTCTTCCATCACCTCTCCCTCTCATCCCTCTCACCCTCATTTACATCATGTCTGAAGCACAAACTAACGGAAAGGAGAACACTTACAATCAAGAACACGATGAGACTACTCTCAACCCTCATCCAAACATGCCTCCTCTCAATCGCGCAATGTCGGTCACTCTAACAAACGAGCAATTCAGTGAATTATACCTTCAACCAACCATTCGTTCAAACAGACAATTGTCTGCCCTCAAAGCGTGAGTTTTCCCGCTCTTTGTTGACGAAAAAGTGGAGTGTCGACTCTGACCCCTACTCAACCACTCAATCAGCTTGGGAAACCCAACTCCTCTAGGAATCATCTGTTTTGTTCTCTCTCTCTTACCGACTAGCTGTATCCTGATGAATTTCAGGTAAGTGAACGTTTGAAGGTTGAATAGTCGAGACAAAGACAAAGACAAAGACAATCACTGAGTTTTCTTTTTCTTTCGACGCTTCGTCTCCCCTTTTGATTCTTTCAGACAAGCCAATTCTCTCACCGATCTACCTGGCTTACTTCCGGTCCATCTTATGGTCGGAGGTCTAGGCATGACACTAGCAGGGGTTGGAGAGTTTTTGGTAGGAAACAGTTTCCCGATGTTGGTCTTTGCTTCTTTTGGAGTTTTCTGGTTATCTCTTGGAATCTTCTTGGACCCAAATTACGGGATCGCCACTGCTCTCGGTGACACTTTCGCAGTGAGTAAGGTGCAACATTGATCCCTCGAATCGATAACCTCTGAAGTCTGACCTCACTCTTCCTTCTCTTTCTCTTACAGTTACCTTTCGCCTTCTACTTTCATGTCTGGGGTGTCTTTGTCACCATTCTCACGGTTGGTGAGTTCTGGAATTCGAAGATCCTCATCCTCAAGCTGCGCCTCTTTTGACACTTTCAATCTCTCACTTTCAGCCGCCTTGAAAACCAATGTCATCTTGGTCTTGATCTTGTTGACAGGTAATTACCAGAGGATTTGATCTCAAATAGCCCAACGTTCAATGATCTAACCCCACCTCTTCTCGAACTCGTTCACAGTGGCTTTGACTTTCTATTGTCTCGGAGCTGGCTACATGATCATTTCAAACGGCAACACCGACAAAGGTGTCGACGTCTTGAAAGCTGCTGGAGGTTGTGGTAAGTGGAACCAATCTGAAATGCACTACAAAACTATCGGCTGACTTTCCTTTTCATCGTCTCTCTCGCAGGTTTCACTGCCTCAGTCATCGGGCTTTACTTGATGTGCAACTTAGCTCTCTCCACTACTGAGTTTCCTTATCTTGTTCCTCTATTTGATCTAGCTCCGATCTGGAAGAAGAGAGATTGATCTCAGCTTCAACGCACCCCTGATTTTTCCCCCATCCTCCCCCCCCCTTTCTTTTTTTCGACCTCCTTTCTACCTTCCTGCTGATTTCTATAACCCGGTCTCTACCCCCCTCTCTCTCCCCCACTTCAATCACAAGACTACTCTACGTCACATCATGTCAATCTCATCACTTTCACAACTCTTTTGTATTCACTTCTAATGACTCGCCGTTCCCTTTCCTATCCCTCGGCTTTTCGATGTCTCTTTCTGCTTTCCTCTTTGATCCGGTAATTTCATACATGTTCATAAGTCGATTGATCAGTGATTGGCTGCTTCTGAAGATCTGACATGGAGTTGAATCTTGTTTGCCACAGCTGCAGACGGTGGCTACTTCTTATACTTGCCTACTTCAGGTTCTGCGACCACCCCTCGAAAGATTAATAACGTCTTGAATTGAAATCTAATACGGACCTACATTTGAGAGGAGAAGAGACTTGCTTTTGAGTTGAGAGAACCATCTTGAAAGTGAGCCGTTCTCACAAGAGGTCCGGGCATTACCGATTGCACTACCGAATCTTTCAAGAATACGTTGGATCTTCTCTCCTTCCCTCCTTTACCTCACCCTCCTCCTTTCCTCTGATCTGCTCTTCTCTTCCCTTTCCAGCCAATCCTCAATCACATCATCAATGGCTTACGTCGTAGCTTCAAAACGTACAGTGAGTCTTCCTAGTCTTCACTTCTCACTCGGTTGCGGGGGTACAACGGTTCAGGTTTCGGAGACAAAACATCAAGTTCGACACAAAAGGAAGCTTAATCCAGCAAGAGCAGATTGATCACTACCAGGGTTGAATTCATATGGAGGGGAATCTGGCTGCAGTAGGGAGAGGGAAAGAGCTCTAATAGTCACCACCTTTCACTCCCACTCCCACTCTTTATCTCTTCCCCTCTCCCTTTCCATCAAACCCCTTACTGCTATCTTCCACAGCCTTTCGGTGCCTTCGGACAATCCCTGAGCAAACTCACAGCAGCTCAATTAGGAGGACTCGCTTCCAAAGCAGCTCTCGCAACTCTACCTCAAGGAACTGAAGTCTCATCTACTATCTTCGGAAACGTCAATATCTCTGATAATTCTGGTGCATACCTTTCAAGACATGTTGGTCATCACGCTGGTCTACCAGTCACAACTCCAGCTTTGACTGTCAACAGACTTTGTGGTTCAGGTTTCCAGTCAGTCATCAACGCTTCTCAAGAGATCGCTTTAGGAGAATCTCAAGTGGTACTAACTGGTGGAGCTGAAAACATGAGTTTGTGTCCTTACACTCTTCATGGAGTTAGATTCGGTGGTGGAAGATATGGAGTGGATTTGAAATTGGTTGATTCTTTGGCTGCTGCTTTGACTGATATGGTCCCTACTCCAACTCCAATGGGTGAGTACAAAGAGGGTTGGGTTTGGTTTCGCAAGTTTTGAGGGCTTGATAGGGGGGTTGGCAAAAGCTCTGCACAGTGTAGAAACATTTGGAGAGCAGAAAAGGTTCTAATCTCTCTCCTTATCCCCGACTGTGCTCACCTTCTCTCTTCGCCTCCTCTCTCATAGGGTAAGTTTTGTTTAACACACTCCCTCAGAACAATCGAGAAAGATGCGATTCTGATGTCCTCTTCCTTCATTTCTTCCTTCCCCACCCTTTCTCTTTTGTCCTCTCCCTCCTCTTCTGAACCCCAGAATCACTGCCGAAAATCTCGCTCAGAAGTACGGAATCACTCGTGAACAGTGTGATGCTTTTGCTCTTCAATCTCAGCAACGTTGGCAAAAGGCTAACGAGGCAGGTGCTTTCACTGATGAGATCGTCCCTGTTGAAGTCAAGGTCAAGAAGGTGAGTTTTGCAATTCCTCTCCATTCTTCTTTCTACTTCTCCCCTTCTCTATTCTTCCTTCTTTGATCACTTATTTCCCTCGGTTCTCTTTCTCTATCTTCTTCCATAGACCACCGAAACTTTCTCAGTAGATGAACACCCAAGAGGAAAGACCACTGCTGAAACTCTTGCGAAATTACCTTCAGTCTTCAAGAAGGATGGAACCGTCACTGCTGGTAATGCTTCCGGAATCTGTGATGGAGCTGCTGCCAATGTCATTGCTGGAGAAGAAGCTCTTAAGAGATATGGACTAAAACCTCTAGCTAGAGTTGTCAGTTATGGAATCACTGCTTGTGAACCTAGCATCATGGGAGTGAGTAAAGAATTGGATTCTTCATTGGAACTTCAAGAAGCAGTCTCCGATGAGGTGGGGAGCGGTCAGACGGCAACTGACTCTCGATGTTTCTCTCTCAACAGATTGGACCAGTCGAAGCTATCAAGATGGCTCTATCTCGTGCTTCCCTCTCGATTGATGACATTGACATGTTTGAGATCAATGAGGCTTTCGCTGCTCAGTTCTTGAGTGTCCAAAAGGAGCTTGCTTTGCCAGACGAGAAGTGTAACATGTTCGGAGGAGCCATTGGTGAGTCTCTTGTACACTTTGCGTAGTTCTTTCCCTCCGTTTGCTTAGTGTTTTATGTTCCTGACGTCTTCTGCCTTCTCTACTTGTATCTTAGCCCTCGGACATCCTCTAGGAGCTTCTGGAGCCAGAATCATTGCCAACTTAACTCACAATCTACATCGTCTAGACAAGAAGTACGCTGTTGGAGCCGCTTGTATTGGAGGTGGTCAAGGTATTGCTGTTGTTCTTGAAAGGTGTTAAAGTCAAAGTAGTTTAGGTCGTGAAGGATGGCTTTCGGAATTAGCTTTTGAACAGTTTTTAAAGGAAATGAAATTGGCTGGATCTTTTGACTCATTCTTTGTTTGCGTACGTACTCTATAATTCATTTTCACTATACAGAATCAAAGAAAAGACTCCCTCCCAACTTGACTCTCAAAATGGTTGCCATTCACGAGTCGCGTGGGCGTCTAATGAGCTTTTAGGCTATGTAAGGTCATCCCCCTATTGATTTCTTCTTCTCAACCACTACATCAAACCTTTCAAAACATGGCTGATCAAATTAACAACTCAACTGAATCTATCAAATTGCCGCCTCATCTTGCTGAGAGACTTGAGAAAGAGCAAGAGAGGTTTGGAAAGAAGTGAGTACGAATGCAGCCATTCCCAAAATTCGGAGCCACTTCTGCAGCTCGCTCCACCAGACCTCTAGAAAGGAAGCTGGGTCAGAAGTCGAGAAAGAACGTTGTTCTAGAGGATCTGAGTCTGCAGATCACTCGCCACACGAACAACATAAAGTTACTGATCTATCCTCTTCTCTGATTCCATCCCAACTCTCAGTCGCTCTGCCGAGGAGACCAAAGCTGATCTAGCTGCCGCCGAGGAACGTAGAAAGGAATTGTTGGAGGGAAAGAAAGATTAAAGTGACCTAAACCAGAAAGAAAGAGGCACGATTATTGATGTCCTACAGTGTATCCTGTTTTGAGGCAGAGATCCCTCCCGACAACACCATATACCTCCGTTGGGAACGAATCCTCCCGTCCTTCTCTTGTTTTGACATGAAATTCTCTTCTTCTGCTTGAATTGTGCTCTGTTCGTGTGACTGTTCTCTCATCCAAAGGGGTGATGACGTTTGGGTACAGGTCTTAGAAGGATGACTTCATTGTGGAGATCCTTCCCGAATCGATCGTCGGGAAGAAAGAAGGAAGAAGGAGTCAAAATCTTCCCGTTCTCTCTTCTTTTGAAGCAATTTGACTTCAAGTCTTAGTTCATTCCAATTGAGGGAAGAGCTATAAAAACGAGCTAAAGAGTCTGGACCAGAAAGTACTTAAGGAGCCTCTTCTTCTTCCCTTTCCCCCACTTTTCCTCTCCCATCTCTTCCTGCTCTTTCCCTTCAGCCCAACCCACAAGTATTTGGAACATATCTTCAACTCAGACAACTATGATCTCCCCACTTCTCACCACTCTGGTGACTCTAGCTTTTTCAAACGTCCTAGCTCTGGACAATGGTATTGCACTCACACCACAAATGGGATGGAACTCGTGGAATAACTACGGATGTGACATCTCAGAGGATGTCATGAAGGCTAACGGAAAAGCGCTAGTAGATGAGGGATTGAGAGAGTGAGTCCAAATATTCCCAAGATAGGCTCTTCTATTACTGACGTCTTACTCTTACCCCTTCTATTGTTGATCAGTCTCGGATATAACTACATCGTCAATGACGATTGCTACGCTTTACACCAAAGGGAAAATGGTACCAACAAGATTGTAGCTGACCCACAAAAGTACCCCAACGGAATGAAGAACATGACAGATGCTCTTCACGCTGATGGTCTCAAAGTTGGAATCTACTCGTGAGTCCAAGACCCTTTTTGATTCAATCGTAAACCGAGAAGAAGTTCCTCAAGGCGACTCTGAAGTAGCTTGAGCTGACTTCGACTTTTGGCCCCCCCTTTGTTCTTTCGCCAGTTCTGCAGGAACCATGACTTGTGGTGGTTATCCAGGGTCCTTGGATTTTGAAACAATCGATGCTCAAACTTTCGCTGATTGGGGTTTCGACTACTTGAAGTACGATGTGAGCTGATTGAGCTAGAGCTTCCGTTTGTTCTGCTTCCGTTTGTTCTTCTTCTCGTCTCATCTGCCTCTCCGTTAACTCTAACCCGTCCCCTCATTCCCACAGAACTGCTTCAATCTCGGTCGTGAAGGAACTCCAAAGGTGAGACACCCTTCAAGTTAGCTATCAGGAAACACAATTTACTCACTCCTATCCCCATCTCACTTCTGTCAGCTCTCTTACGATCGATACAAAATAATGGGCGACGCTCTCAATGCCACTGGAAGACCGTTCCTCTATGGGCTCTGTAACTGGGGTGTCGATGGGCCTTGGAACTTCGCTCAGACCATGGCTAATTCTTGGAGAATGTGAGTCTCGACGCCGAGAGGTTGACTGAACTTTGACTCCTGGTCTCCCCTGGTTCTGGCCTTTCTCCCTTTGTTTCTTCTCCCTCTTTCTCCACTGATTCTTACTTTCTACCTTTATTTCTTCCCTCTCTTCTCAATAGGTCTGGAGACATCGCTGATACCTTTGACAAGTTCGACGATCGTTGTCCTTGCACTTCTGCTATCGACTGTAAACTTCCAGGTGAGTTACTTTTCCCTGAACTTTTCTCTCTTTTGAAAAACTCCCGACTCACCAGCCGACTCTTTCTTGTCTTCTCAATCAGGTTTCCACTGTTCCATGGCCAGAATCTTAGACTTCGCAGCTCCTCTGGGACAGAAAGCTGGACCTGGACGATGGAACGATTTAGATTCCCTAGAAGTTGGAAACGGTGGAATGTCAGAGAACGAATATGTTCTTCATTTCTCAATGTGGTCCGCCGTCAAGTCACCTTTGATCCTAGGAAATGATCTTTCAAACATGGATAACTCAACCAAAGCCACCATTAAGAACAAGCATGTAATTGCTCTCAACCAGGATTCCGCCGGCTCTCCTGCAATCCGCAATTACAAGAAAGAAGTAGACGGAGGAAGTGTTCAGCTCTGGACAGGATCTCTAGCTAATGGGACCTACGTAGTAGCAGTTGTCAATCTAGCAACTGAGACACAAACCGTTTCTCTTCCATTCTCTGACATCTTCCCGGATCAGAATCAAAGAAGTTCGAGAAACGAAAGTTGGGATGCTTATGATCTTTGGAAAGGAGTTGATTTTGAGATGGGAACCGTTCCGGATCGGTTGGAGAAGGAAGAGGGAAGCCCTTTCAAGGAGAGTTTAGGCGACGTTGAAGTTGAAGGTCATTCTATCAAGATTTTCAAAATTGCTCAAGAGGGAACTGATGGGATGGGAACTAGTGATGAAGAAATGAAAAAGAGAGAAGTGGAAGAGGTTGAACAAGTCATGATGGGAAGAGCGATGCAATGGAGAGAAGAGAGAGACGCTTTTAAGAGAGGTGGAAGAGGTCTTTGAAGGCAGGAGAATCATGATTTAACAAAAAATTGCTTATATACTCCATCACTTTGACAATCATTTAATGCTCTAGAATGAGTCGCCATCTTAGAAGACTTGGATGAATCGAAAGGGGGCCGGCGAAGGAAGGAGAAAACGGTCGAGCCATTTCCTTTTTCAGAAGACCAACTCAAAATCGACTTCCCCAACCAAGGAGAAATCGCTTCTCTTACACTCATCTTCCCATTCGATGGTCTCAACAGCAAATCGAGCCAACAAACCAGATCCAATTTCACTTCCTTCTAATTCAACTTCAGATTCTTCTAGAAAGTCTAGAGATTCAACGATAGTAAGAGGAGCAGCGGCGCAGACCCCAATCATCTCTTCTACTGGAATTCGAGATCAGTTGGACAAAGTCCAGAAACGGAGTTTAATTTACAATCCAAAAGATCCAAGTTCAACTAAAAGCAAAGCTGTAGCTCGTTGGTCAGCTTCAAAAGATCAAAGTAAACTTTTAAGAACTCTGATAGATTTCGATCGTTGTCTTTCTGGATTCCCAATTTCACTTCAACCAATCATTCCAAAATTGATAGCTAGAGCTGTTTGTAAAGTTCTTACAAGGTATTCCGTCATGCCTACAAATCTAGTCTTCGATATAGCTCTGCTTTTTTGGAGGTTAATCGTTAATGTGTTCTTCAGATCCATCATGGTCAGTTTGCTACCTCTCAAAAGATTTACCCCAATCTTCCTTTTACTCACCAGATTTCTCATCTCTATCCTTTCTAATGTACAGCCAAGAGGTGCCTGGAGGATTCCGAAAGAAGGTCCAGTCATTTTCGTTGGAGCTCCTCATCATAACCAAGTGAGTTGAACAAGAGACGGATAGGGTGGGTAGTACAACAGTAGGTAGGGAAGAACGTGTCATAGCAACTGCACACAGAGCTTCGAGCTACACGGGGAAGCAAGATGGGAATTCATGAATATAGCTGGATGAATCAGCTATGAAGTCTCTGGGGTGGAGGTCTGTCGAGAGCCGGAGGATAGGACAGAAGACCTTAGATTGGCAGGGACGGCTACCCTTCTCCCTTCCTTCTGGAGCTTGCTCTTGAACTGGAGGCTTCTTGCTTTGATCGGAGAGTCTTCAAGAGACCTTTTCAAGAAAATTGAGCTGCATGTGCTCATCTCTTTTTATCTACCTTCTTTTCCTAGTTCCTCGACCCGATTCTTCTGGCCTCCGAGGTTCGAAGAGGATCAGGTCGTAGAGTTGCTTTTCTCACTGCAGCAAAGAGTCTGGCTAGACCTTTCATTGGGACTGTAGCAAGATTAATGCAGAGTAGTAAGCTCTCGTTTCCTCTTCTTTTGAACAACCAAAAGCAGAGCAGCTAATTTCACCTCCTCTTGTTTCCCCCCAAATCGTCCTCAGTTCCCGTCTCTCGTGCAGCAGATGGAGCCAAACTTGGAAAAGGATATCTAGTAGCTCATCCTTCAGGAGATCCTCTCATGATCAAAGGAGTCAACACTCAATTCACAAAGCAACTCATGGTGAAAGGTCAAATCTGTCTACCAAAGTGTACTGGTTATGCTACTGCTGAAGTCGCAGAAATCATCTCTGATACAGAACTCAAGTTGAAGAAAGAATTCAAGGATCCAAAAGCTTTGGAAGCTATTAAAGAAGGTTTAAGTGTTGGGCATTTTGATGCGAAGGAAGGAGGTGGAGGAGGTCCACCTGGAGGTGAGAAAGGTAGCATGTACAAATGTTTACCTTTCGTAGATCAAACTCAAATGTATTCAAGTGTTTATGAGAGATTAGAGGAAGGTGGCTGTTTGGGAATCTTTCCCGAAGGTGAGTCTCCTTCTAAGACCTTCTGGGGACTCGTTCGTCTTCCCTTTTTTTGCCCTCTCACCTAATCTTATTTCTCTCTTTTCTTCTGAATCTCAGGTGGATCTCATGATCGCACAGATCTGTTACCTCTCAAAGCTGGAGTCGTTATCATGGCGCTGGGCGCTATGGCAGCCAATCCAGGTCTTAAAGTCAAGATCGTTCCGGTCGGATTGTCTTATTTCCATCCTCACAAATTCCGTTCGAGAGCTGTAGTTGAATTTGGAGCTCCAATCGACGTTCCTCAAAATCTAGTCGAATCTTTCGGCCAAGGTGGAGATGGAAAAAGGAAGGCTGTTGGAGAAATGATGGAGATCGTTTTCGACGGATTGAAGAGTGTCACTGTTAGAGCTCCTGACTTTGAAACATTGATGGTGAGTATAGCGAAATTTGTCTTTTGAGTTTGATGAAACGATTGAAGAAGCTTTCCTGACTGTATGCTATCGATTACTTTTGTTTCGCCCTCGGTAGTTCATTCAAGCTGGAAGAAGACTTTATACTCCTCCTGGAGCTCACACTTCTCTTCATCAAGTAGTGGAATTGAATAGGAAGTTCATTCTTGGATATCATCAACATAAAGATGATCCTAGAGTTGTTCAACTCAAAGCCGATGTTCTCAAGTACAACAAAATGTTGACTTATGCTGGATTGAAAGATCATCAGGTGAGTGAAATCATTCGAAATTGGTGCTGTTGAAGAGACCTACTTCTGACTCTCAACCACCTCTTCCCATTTGCTATCAGGTCGAGCGAGCAACCAGAGCTGGCTGGCGTAGTCTCGGACTTCTAGCCTATCGAAGTGGACTTCTTGCTTTTTGGGCAGCACTATCTTTACCGGGTGTAGTTCTGAACTCGCCTATCTTCATTCTAGCCAAGGTCATCAGTAGGATCAAAGCAAAGGAAGCTTTAGCCGCCTCTCAAGTCAAACTGGAAGGTCGAGACGTTCTAGCTACATGGAAAGTTCTAGTCTCTCTTGGAGTCGCTCCGGTCCTCTACGTATCCTATGCAATCTTAGCGACCTACATCGCTCACAAGAGAGAGCTTTCATTCGTCACTCAATGTAGAATGCCCTTCTACACTCTGATCGCTCTTCCTACTATGTCCTACTCTGCTCTCAAGTTCGGTGAAGTCGGTATCGACATCTACAAGTCTTTACCTCCTCTATTCGTCTCTCTCATGCCTGGAAATCACAAGGTCATTCAAAATCTTCAAAAGACTAGAGCCAAAATCTCTGCCGAGCTTCATGCTCTCATTGATGAATTAGCACCTTCAGTCTTCGAGGATTATGAACAGAGGAGAATCATTTCCCCTCTAGCAAGTAAACCACCTCCTCAAGCTGGAAGAGAAGCTCTTATTTGGAAGGAGAAAAGACCAACTACAGGTGGAGATCCGAATGCAGATGGGACTGGTCTTTTGACTCATCCTCTATCTTGGGTGGACGAGAGACTTTTCGGATGGGGTAGAGGAACTCCAACTAAGAAGAAACGAGGTGGTTCAACTGGACGTAGAAGTTTCGCAGCTACTGCTTCTGAACATGGGGACGCTCGAACTTCTCTTCTAGCAACTCAAGCAGAAGCTGAAGCTGAAGAAACGGACGAAGATGATTGGGATTCTGCGGACGAAGGGTCTTCTGAAGATGAAGGAGATTATGAAGCAGTCTTTAGAATGCTGAATCCTGCAAATCTTTTAGCTAACGTTACTGGAAATGGAGAAGAAGGAAATGGATCAAAAACTCCAAAATCTCCAAGAAGTAGAAGTCATTCAAGATCTAGAAGCGGTTCAGGATCTTATGAAACTTTTGCTGAGAAGAGAAATCGATCTAGTACAGACCTTAGATCTCAAAGTCAACAATCTTTAATGTCACCTACTGATCAAAGATCTGGATTCGGATTTACTCCAACTGAAGGTGGAAGTGGAAAGAGTACGGCTCTTCCTGAGAAGAATGGTGGAGCAGGAGGAGGGGAAAGACAAAGACGTCAAAGAACTCATTCTTTGGCTGAAGATGTTTCTACAACTGAACTCAAAAGTCCTGAAGCTCAAATACCTCCATTTGAGAAAGCAACTGAAAATTTGGAAATGCAAACTGAAAGTACGGCTGGGAAATTAAAGGAGAAAATTGAATCTGCTGCTCCAACTCCTCCTCAAAGTACCAAGGAATAGATTCAAGCTAATCCGTTTTGACTACATAGAAGATATGTCTGCCATTATCACTTCCGTCGCTCTATTTCCTCTTTCGTTTTTTCTCCTTTTAACCCTGTTCACCGAACCGACCAACTTCTCATCTCTCTCTCTCTCTCTCTTTTGGGCCAACGTCAAGAATAAACATACCTCTTCACCTTTTTCTATCTTCATCTTCAATTTCTGTTTTCTTTGAACCTTGTGTCATTTCAGAATGTGTTGTGTTGAAGAATCAGACTGCGAACGTGGGAAGGGTTAAGTGTTGTTCTCCCTTCTCCTTCTTCCTTCTCCCCAAATACCCGCATCCCTCTAGCCAACGAAATGAATGGATCAGCGCCAATAACGACTTCGAATTCCTTGACTCAATTGTCTTCAACTGATTCCACTCGTTCACTTCAAGCTTCAACTTCAACCTCCAATTCTTCACCTCCAATCAAAGTTCGTAACATTTGCTGTATTGGTGCTGGTTACGTTGGAGGTCCAACTTGCACTGTTATAGCTCAGAAATGCCCACACATCAAAGTGACTATCGTTGACATTAACCCAGTAAGGATCAAGGCTTGGAATTCAGAGGACTTTAATCTACCCGTCTTTGAACCTGGTTTGGTGGATATCGTAAAGGAATGTAGAGGTAGAAATCTCTTCTTTAGTACAGAAGTTGATAAAGCTATCATGGAAGCTGATTTGGTTTTTGTCAGTGTTAACACTCCTACAAAGAAATCTGGTGTTGGAAAGGGTTTCGCTGCAGATCTACAGTGAGTAGCTTCAGAGTTTGCTTGGGGAACGATGACTACCAGGGTAGGACGACGTCCTTCATCTAGTTACATTGGAAAGCTGGAAGTCTAATCTACTACCACTGTCTAGACAGCGTTGCATCAGAACGACTTCAAAGGAAGAGAGAGGTTCTCATGTTTGGTAGACCCTAATCCAACACCTCGTCCTCATCACCTCCCTTCACCTCTCACCCTCCCTCTAGCTACGTCGAATCTTCAACAAGGCGTATCGCAGCAGTAGCTACCACTTCCAAGATCATCGTAGAGAAGTCAACTGTCCCATGTCGTACAGCCGCTTCTATGAGAACGATTTTGGAGGCAAACTCTAAACCTGGTCTAAGGTTTGACATCTTATCCAACCCAGAATTCTTGGCTGAGGGAACTGCTATTCCAGATTTGACCTCTCCGGATAGAGTTCTAATCGGTAGTCTTTCAACTCCGGAAGGAAAGAACGCAAGTGAATCTTTAGCTCAAGTCTATGAGAATTGGGTTCCTAGGGAGAGGATCTTTACCACTGGTCTTTGGAGTTCTGAATTGAGTAAATTGGTGAGTCACATAAGGATCTTGATCGTATCAGAACCTGAAAAGCGAGCACTTTGATTCCTAATCGTTCTTGAGTACCTCACTCTCTACAGGCGGCGAATGCTCTCTTAGCTCAACGTATCTCTTCAATGAACGCCATGGCTGCTATCTGTGAAGCTACAGGTGCAGATGTAGATGAAGTTGCTCACGCTTGTGGTCTTGATAAAAGAATTGGACCCAAGTTTTTGAAAGCTTCAGTTGGGTTCGGTGGAAGTTGTTTTCAGAAGGATATTTTGAATCTGGTTTATTTGAGTGAAAGTCTTGGTTTACCTCAAGTAGCTGAATATTGGCAACAGGTGAGTTGGAGATCAAATTGATGGAAGGGTGAATCAAAAATTGATCTCATTCCCTCTTCTACTTTGACCAGGTCATTACGATGAACGAGTGGTCTAAATCTAGGTTTGCTCAAAAGGTTGTGAGGACTCTTTTCAACACTATCACAATGAAGAAGATTGCTGTTTTGGGATTTGCTTTTAAACAAAATACTGGAGATACTGTGAGTTTTCGACACTTGGAGAGAGGACTTTGAGATGAACTAACTGCCTCTGATCTTTTCTCTGTCCCCCCCCCTCTCTCTCTCTCTCTCTACGATCCAGCGAGAATCAGCTGCCATCACTCTCTGCAAGTACTTCAGACAAGAGAACGCATTGGTTTCGATTTACGATCCAAAGGTTCCTCACGAGCAAATCTGGTTGGATTTGACCGAACCTGGTGTAGTGAATGATAGAGCTGCAGGTGAGTGTTGCTCTTTGTCTTTTCTAAGTAATGATCCCTTCTGAACTCAGTAGACTGATCACACTCTCGTTTCTCCTTTCACTCGAATCTGCCGCTCTTGTCCCCTCTCCCTCTCCCTTGCACTGTTCAACAGTTCAATCTCAAATCACCCTGTCCCCCACAGCTCAAGAAGCCTGTTCAGGAGCCGAAGCTATCATCATAGCAACCGAATGGGAAGAGTTCAAATCTTTGGATTGGAAATCCATTTATCAAGATATGAAGAAACCAGCTTTCGTCTTTGATGGAAGAAAGATCTTGGACGCTGGAATGTTGAGAGAAATCGGTTTCAACGTTCATTCTGTTGGAAAAGGTCCGGAAATCATGGATCCGGTGTGGGCTTAAGAATCAGTCATAAGTTATAGAGCCACGGTGTAGAAGATGGGAAGAGATTAGAAGAGAATGGGTTGGAGTCGCTTTTTCAGGCAAACTCTCAATGTAAAGCTTAGACAACAAGCAACAATACTTTATCTTTATTTGTTACCCTTTCTCTAAATGCCATTTGAGAAGCGTTTTCGGATGGTCTCAACACCTCTTTCTTCTGTTTTGATTGTTCGTTCGGTCTGTTTGGTATGAAATACACAGAAGATGATGTAGGTTCTACGAAACTTTCAGGGAGGTAGGGTTTGATCAAAATTCCTACTCAAAAGAGGTCTCGAAGGGAGGGTTGAAGATTGGGAATGGGTGAGCTTCAGTGTTGAAGACCCATTTGTCGAGGGGCAAAGTATCCTGATCAGAGAATAGTAGGTACAAGTACTTGAGGGTTTCGGAAAGCCAAAAGCTGTGGAAAAATGAGGAATGAGGTAAGTTTAGCTAGGCAGCATGACTCCAATCTCCGTACCTCTACTCACGTTTCCATTCTATCTTGCTGGATAGGATTGTCAGAATTAACGTCATCGATTGACGCGTAGCCACCAGTCTCAACTTTGCAGTGTTTCTCGAAAGCTTGGAAGATTTCCCATCCCCATTCTCGGTAGATCGGATCTCCAGATTGCTGGTATGCTATGAAGAGCGATTCGACAGTCTCTGGTCTGAGGATATTACGAGCGTCAATTAGAGGAGTTGAAGCGGGTAGACCATCGGCTGAAGGTGGAGATCTGGAGGGAAGCGACAAAAAGAAGAATTGTAAATTAGCTCGAACCGAAAGAAGCTCACAAGAGAGGTCCAATCTTATTTGTTCGCGCCGACTCACTGCTTGATGTACCAATCCTCTTCCTTAGTGACACCCAACTCTCTCATCCTCTCCTTTTCTTGAGGCAATCTGAAATGAGCGATTTCAGGGCCCAGTCCAGTCTTGGTAGTCTTGTAGGTCTCAACGCAAGTTCTGATAAGTTCGTGGCCGACTGACCAATCTTCCAGAGCAGCAGCTTGTCTTTGACCCAATTCTTTGAGAGAAGTAGGAGGAATAGGAGATTGAGATTCAGTAGCTCCCAACATCAAAGATCCACCAAGGAAGCAAACCAGATGATCTTGCTTTGGAATTAATCTGAAAGTGTGTCTTTCCTTTGGATTTGGTTGGAATGGCTGAACTTCGGTTGTGAAAAGGAGAGGAGGTTTCTGAAAGACACTCTCTCTAATTAAACTCTTCTTGATTCCAGCCATAGCTCTGTCGTACATGTCTCTGTAAACCGTTTCTTTTCTGTTGGTCAATAGGTATTGCTTCAACAAGTATTCATAATAAGAATCTCCTCTTGATCCTAACCTGATTTCTGAAAGGTAGAATTGACCGGTTTCTGGAGAAAGGAAAATTGGTAAAAGTCCATCTTGAGCTCCTTGCAT
Organism: Golubevia sp. BC0850; assembly: GCA_012976225.1. Taxonomy (NCBI): domain Eukaryota; kingdom Fungi; phylum Basidiomycota; class Exobasidiomycetes; order Golubeviales; family Golubeviaceae; genus Golubevia; species Golubevia sp. BC0850. The sequence goes on along the minus strand of JAAVVG010000011.1, from coordinate 812,677 downwards.
AGCAGCTGCTCGAATAGCTGCCATAGGTCGTTCAGCGATAGTCCAGAAAACCTTTTGTTGATTAAGGTAAGCCATGTACTTGAATCTGAGAAGGGAGAGGTAAATGGCGTTAGGAGTGAAGCAGAGAAGCAATTCATCGAGTGTATGCCAGCATCCTACTCACTCTAGTTGAATAGAAGAAACCTCTGCCAGACTAGCAGCTCCTCCGTTGTCTACGTCCGCGAATGCTTCTCCAGTCATGAGGTTGATCTCTCGCATGGGAATTCCAGTAGGAGTCCTGAAAGCGGGGGACAGCCTCTCGGCAAGAGCGGTGGCACCAGTCAGATAGACGAAAGCGTCCGTCTTGTCACACAGCTTGTTGAATTTATCTGAGATTCCAGAAGGAATAGGTGCGCATAAGGCGTGTGCTGAGAGCAATCCACCTAGCATTCTGATAGTTGTCTGAGAAGAGTGAAGGTGGGTGGAGAGCCAGGCATCAGAGCTGCTCTTGCCTTTTTCTTTACCCTCTTGTCCACCCTGATACTTCAGAGTCTAATCTTTCTATACTAATTTCCTTACAAGTGTTATTGTTCTGCCTCATTGTGGACTCACCTCAAAGACATTGAACTTGCCATTTCTTCCAATTGCCAGCTCCTCCTTGACCCAATCCCTAGCTTCATTGTATTCGTCTTGAAAACCCATGATGAGGAGAGTATCCAGCGCATCTACGATGGTGTATCCAATTCCACCTTCTTCAGTCAGATTAGAACCACCTTGACTGAGAGGATGATACTCGTCTGAAGCCCAAGCGTCTCTCCTGTAGGCGTCCCAACTATACTTGAAAGCAGCTTTGACGGCTTCTTGCTTTTCTACATCTGCCTCTTTATCTAATGGCTGCTTTGGAAGAGGTTGAGTTGGTAGATGGAAAGGCAGAGATGGCTTGACTTTATAAGAATTAGACCTGATATCAGAAGTCGGATCTTCTTCTGGAGTTGCTGATACTTTCTTCGAGATGTACGAATCGTAAGCTACGTAAATGAAACAGGAGATAGCAATCAAAGCTGATAAAATCTTGAGCTTTGAAGTTAATCCACCTTCAAAGCTGGCTGTCTTGGCTTCTACATTCGAATTGGACTTGCTTGACTTGCTCTTCTTCCAAGAGCTGCTGTTGTTACTTGACTTTGCATTCTTCCTTTTCTTGAGCGAATCTGAACTCGGATTCGGAGTCGACATTTCAGCTCAGTAAAGAGGAAATGCGAGGAAACGATAAGGAGTGTGGAGGGAAGAAGAAGCGAGGGAAGGCGAGAAGGAAGTCTCAGAGAAAGAGTCGCTATCGCTGCAGAGCTGTTCATCGCTCTTGTTTCTTCTCTTCTACCGATTATTCATGTCAAAGAAACAAATCTGTTCTGATTTCATTCGACTTCATCTTCAATCATCAACCAACCATGCTCGATCCACCTCAAGCACCTTCCATCTGAGCTGCTTCACTTCTCTTCCTTCGCCATAAAAAAGATCTGGCCATCACCAGAACAGTCTCTGACGTTGGCAAAGCGAATTTACCTCAGACTTAATCATCAATAGTATTTCAACTCTCGTTAGCCTTCAAAAAGCTTTGTCAGGAGAAGAGACGATTCAGTTAATTAGAAGATTGGCTCCACTCTCTATTCGCAAAACGAAGCCCGCTTCGATTTCCAATGCTTTTGGAAGAAATCTGAAATGGGCTTTCCAGTTTCCTAAGTTTCTTTCAGATATATCGCGAGTGGCTTTGGATTTGGGCATGGAGACGAGTTCAAACGCGTCAAACGTGAGTGGCAACGAGAAGAGACTATTGATTCATAAAAAGTTTAGCAGAATTTCAACTACATGTGATTATGGAACCATCACTTAACAGAAGGTAAGGGTAACTCCAGAGTTTGGGTTGTTGCTCTCTTGGATTTGGTAGAGTTGGTCGTTTCCGTCAACAGGGAAGGCGCCAGGGCATCCAGGAGCAGAGCAAGTCTTGGACTCTCCGTTAGTTAAGGTGATGGTGAGAGGGTGGTTGAAGACGTGATCTGGGATCAAGGTGACTGTTGAAACAAAAGCAAAGGCGGCGAGGGGCAAAGCGGATCAGTTACAGGCCATCCGTTCCCCTTTCTCACTCTCTCCTTTGCAATTAGATACTCACTATCAGCAGAGCTAACTCCGTCGACACTAGAAGGACAAATGTTGAAGAAGAAAGGAGGTTAGACTTCAACTCGAGTGACAGGACTCCGGAATCACCTATCTACTCACAGGGCGAATTCACCACTGGTGCAGCCTACTCCATCAATAGAACAGTTGTTTCCAACTGAAGCGATTGCACTGAAAAAGGGCAGGAAGGGGCAAATGAGGGAGAGGCGTCAGAGATTAGAGAGGCGATAGTCTTGGTTGGACCCATTCCTCCCACTTCTCCATCCCACGCCTTCCTTCCTCCAATAGTCTAAAGGTGTAAAGACACCCGAAGAAGAGAGCGGACCAATCTTGTTTCACTCACCCTCTGACATCTCCGTTGTAGGTCCAGGAACCTCCTCCTGGTTGGTTGATGTTTCCGAATCCTGGAACTTGCATGACCAAGTTCTCACCACAGTTGTTGTTGACTGTGACAGTGTGAGATCCTGCGATACACTGCAAGAGGGGAGGAGAAAAAAGGGGGAGATGAGTCAGGGAGAAAGCCAAGTGGCGAAGTGGAAAAAAAGATTGAACTCACGGAAGAAGCTCCTAGAGCGAGAGTAGCAGCGGCAATGATAGCTTTGGAGAACATTTTTGAAGTGTTGGTTATTGAGTTGATGTTCGAGTTGAAAAGATGAGAAAGAAGTTGAGAGATTGTTTGTTGGTGAGAAGATTGAATTCTAGTCGACGATGAGCCACCTTTTATACCTTTTTGGACATCCCAATTCTCCTGCGGCTTGCTCCTGCGACCTATGCCTTTTCCTGCTTTCAAAAAGCTACCAATCTCACTTTGGACTTTCACTCTCAGAGAAGGACGGGAACGTGAGCCCGCTATCCTATCTCGAAGGCGTCGACTGGACTGGCGCCATTCAATTCCTGCAGAAATAATATCGACCGTGAGCCCCGCACCCTTCCGCCGGTCTACAAATGGAATGTTCGGAAATATTAGCATGAAAGATGCTAGGAATAGACTGTTGCAGGCAGCCAGGCAAGCAATTCCGAGAGGAGCGTCAGCTGAGTAAGGTTGGTCCTGCGAAGTTCTGGCGATCTGCTGGCGACTTTCCGGCACCGCCAGAAGATCGCCAGACGCATACGTTCGCCATCGCCAGCAGGTCGCCAGAAATACGAAACCTAGGAAGTAAACTGGCTATTTTCTAGCGACCTGCTGGCGATAAAGCTGGCAATCTCCTGGCGATAGATAGTATGGCGACCTGCTGGCGATGACATAGCGATGTTACGGGCATGTATCAGGCTGGAAAGGAGGTAGCTTTGCTTCTTTCTTCTCCCATTCTTTTCAAACGAGATAAGACAAAGTGATCGAAATTGCGACAGGAAAAGTAATGCAAAGATTTAAAGTGGATGTAAGAAGCTACTGAAGTAATGAGCAACAAGAACAAGAAGGAAGAAGGGATAGGTGTCTTGTAAAGAGAAAGAGAGACGTGTAGAACAAACTATGGAACAAGTGAAGAGAGAGAGAGAGAGAGAAGACTTTGACCTTTGGCTTCTGACTTAGCTGAGAAGACAGAGAACAAAGCAGACTTACCAGAGTGACTGAGCAGATGAGAAAGTTGGAAGGAAGAGAAAGGAGAAGAGAGGAGAGCAAAGGTCAGCATACATTCTACAAAGAGAGTTCTTCGCAACTCATCAGAGACTTACCATGAATGGCCTCGATGTAGAGTATTATCAGCTCCTGTAGACCAATTCCGACAGCAGCAGATTGCGAAGGTAATAGCTGAGGTGAGCAAGGGAGTAGAGGAAATGCAGAGTGAGTGGCGAATGAGTGGGTGCATACAATAGCTGATGCTCAAAGGTCAGTTGAAGGAGTCACTCACTCAGAAAGAGTTTAAGTTGCAAGAGAAATCGAGATATTCCTGTTGACTTCAAGAGTGAGAGAAAGGAGTGGGAGGTTGTGGAGGAAGAAGCAAAGACCAGGTCAACCATCAACAAGAGCGAGCGACCCACTCATTCGTAGTCAAGACGTTTCGACAAGAGTGCTGCTAGCGATATCCTTATTCTGAAGATCAGATGAGCAAGTCATCATTAAAGTGAGAAAAGAAGGAGAAATGAAGAGAGCGTCAAGGTAGGAAACTTGTAGAGATCTTTCTCTGATAAGAGTAAGAACCTCCACAGCTCCCTACAAACCCTCTCCCTCTCCAAGGTCAATGCTGTTCGAGCTGAACGATTTTTCAACTTCAGAGAAAGAGATAACACCCTGCGCTGGAAGCATCAAGCGTTCCCCCTCTTCCTATGCTCCTATCTCCACCATCGACAGCACCGACCTTCTCTCTCTTCATGCGCCACCAACGATCCATCTACCCTATACTCACCAGTCGGAGAATATTCCAGATTTCCATTATTAATCGCCACTTCAGTCTTCCTATTTGGCGAGCTGTGGAAAGGAGATAGAGAAGAAGAGTGCATTTCAGAGATTGTGATGCTGCGAAGTGCGGAAGAGTCGAAGAGAGATCCTCAGAGATTTGAAGAGTCCGTTCTTGATTCTCCAGGCTGAATCTGATAGAGCATGAAGTGATGAAAGCTAATGGAAGACCTGTTTGAGAGGAACTGGGTAGAGGAGAAGTAGATGCTGATGGTGTTGGGAAGAGAAGAGATTTCTCTACATTGTAAAGACGAGAGAAGTAGTGGGCGATCACAGTCGCGTCTTAAGATCAAATCGCCAGCAAATCGCCAGCTGCGAAGAGCAGAAGGTCGCTGGGGCATCGCCAGAAAGTCGCCAACCTCAAGAAGATCGCCAGCTGCTCGCCAGCAGTCCGCAGGAGTAACTTTACTGACGCGCGGCAGTGGCCTTGTTGGAGCATGAATCCGTGTGCCGCTCACTCTTTTGGATTCCTGTTTGCTATAGTGCTTCCTGTAGACATGAAGAAGTATTCAGATCTCAGATTACACACAGGACGTTCCACACATGAAATATCATGCCCATGGACTGAGTGGTGGGGAGTGGTGGAACGGACAAAAGAAGTGAACGATTTGCCACCCAACATATTCGTCTCACGGGACAGTTACATTCATTTGGTGCAGAGGATCTCTGGCATACAGATGGTTGAAGTGTTTAGATATGAGTGGTCATTTCTGAAGAATGAACGACGCCGATGACTGTTGAACTGGAAAGGTCGAGAAAGAGAACAGCCTCAAGATCCACATCGAACATCTACAAGTTTGCTCTTCCTTCTTTCGTCTATCTGTACTAATCCAAGGAAAGAGGAATTCTGAATCTAGATTCTGACCAGAACGCTCACCTACCTGGAACTCGAAGAATTTGCCAACTGAGAGGAAGCGCAAAGGTGGGTGGGAACTAGGAGAAGAAAAGAAAAAGTACTGGAGGGAGGAGTTTGCTGTAATTCCAGCCTCTTTCTAGTTAAGCAAGCTTGAAACTCTTCAAACTCTTCACTTGACTTCAGAAACTTCCGGAATGGATCTGACCTGAGGGAAACCAAAGAAGAGGGGGTTACGCTGTGAAGAAAGTCCCCTCCAGGCAAGAAGGACATCATGGTGTCTGGACATTGACTTGAGCTTGACTGCTGTTCTGCAATCAAAATCTGGTATATCGAATCATTAAATTATACTTGAGAACTCCCCCTCTCAATTTTTTCCCACGTGGCGAACAAGCCCGACTCTCCTCTTCTTCATTTCACCTTCTCCCCCCAAGCTACGCAACTCCTACAACTCCTCTTCAAGATCTTCAAGCAATTCATTTCAATCCATTCAAATTCTGTTAACTTTGCTCAACTCCTTCACGTCACGTCTACTTTCGCAAAGTGCATCCAATCCAAATCCTTCAAACTCTCAGGAACTCATCCATTCAATTCCATCCAGAACGTTTTGGCTTTGAATCGGTCAATCTTCCTGCCCTGCAATTATTCATTCAATATTAACGTAGGTATTTCATTCAAATTACGATATGAATGATCGTCATCTTAGTTCATCAACCCATTCCACCTTCACTCACTTTCCCTTTGTCTTTGTCTCTGGCTGTGCCCTCTCCCTCTCCCTCTCCTCCTGCCCCCCCTCCTTCTCTCCCCTCCTTCTACATCTCTTCTCTTCCCTTATCTCTAATCCAATCCAACCCATAAACTCAGTCAACTGACTTCTCCTCTAATTCAACGATGCTGGCGACGATGAGATCGAATCCACCTCACTTAACATCCTCCAGACCATCTTCACCTTCACCATCTCATTCTCCTTCTCGTAACTTGAAACAATCGAATAACAAGTCAACTAAATCGACATCAAACAATAATGCAAACAAGAAATCGATGTCATCACAACAACGTAAACAACCAACCACCTCCTCTTCCTCCTCTTCTACCACCGTTAATTCACCTCAGCCATCCAATCAACAATCCACTCCAGGACTAATCACTTTATCAAAACCAATTTCAGAACAACAAGATCAAGTCGATTCAACCGCTTCAGATTCATCAAAGAATAAGAAGAAATCTTCAAAGTCAAAGAAAGTCTCCAAACTTTCCTCCTCAACGGGCATCTCAGGAAATGGACCTCCATCTTCACCTTCTCCTATCTCTTCTAAAGCTCATCCTGTAGCAGTTAAGAACAGCAACAAATCCTCTGCATCAAAGCACATGAAAAAGGTGGAGAAAGACAATGGAATCTCTCAACTTTCGAAATCAGCACCTACTACTCATAACAAATCTGGCAATGGAACTGGCTATAAGACTTCAGCTAATGCTTTGTTGGATTCTTCTAGTGGTTGGGAAATGCCTTCTACTCCTCCTCGTAAAGGAAATGAGAGGTCAGTGGGAGCTTCGGAGAACAAGAGGGATTCTGGATTGACTTGGCAACAACAATTGTTGGCCAATTCTTCGGGATCGGGCTCTCATGGGGAGGATGGACCTCAGAGTCGTGGGATTTCAAAGAACAATAGTGTCGGAAATTTGGGTGGAAAGAAGAAGTCGGTAGACCTGGAAGCGCATGGTGAGTCATAAGACGGGATCGGAAAAGAAGGGGGGCGAAAGAAGGGGCGTCAACGGGATATAGCTCGAGGGGCGATAGGAGTGGAGCGAGATGGGACAGTTGCCTTGAGTAGACGATTTTGGATTGGGGGAAAGAACGGACTTGAATGAAAGAAGACGGATTCGAATCCCAAAGAGGGGCAACGACCTATCACTCCTCCACCGCGAGACCCCTGTGCTCATGACAACTCTCTCCCTCCCTTTCCTTCCCTTCTCCCTACAGACTCTTCTCTCACTTGGCAACAAGCATTACTTTCCTCCAACAAACCACGTTCAACCACCGGTCTAGCCTACGACACCTTCGCCGACGCCAGGGATGCTGCGACCTTTGGAGCTTCAAATTCCAATGCCAATTTTCAAGGCAGAACTCGTTCAGGATCTTTAGGAAACCATAATTCTCATCCAGATTCCTCAAACTCGTCCATTTACATTGATGACGTTTTCAATCAGTCTTCCCCAATTTCAAGTGTTCATCATCCAAGTACCCCGATCAAAGGCCAAGGAAAAGGAAACAACAAGCCTACTCCTAACAAAGCTAACAATCAACATCCAAATGTCAATGCTTACGCTGGACCTAATTTCCATAACTCACCTTCTCCTGCTAGTCTACCTGCTCCTCAATTCAAAGCTAGGAATTCTAGAAATTTCGGAAATGGCTTTAATGGACATCATCCTTTGGGGGAAAGTACTAGTAGTTCTAATAATAGTTATGGAAGCGGTAGTGGTAGTGGTAGTGGAAGTGATAGCGGGAGTGAAAGTGGAAAGGAAGAAATGAATAGATCCACGAGGAGTGTCACTGCTCCGGTCGATAACAGGAATTCCTTCAATCAGGACAACAGACAAACTACTATTGAGAACTTGTTGGCTAGAATGATGGGAACTCCTATTTGATGAGGGCTCATTTTCAACATCATGACCAAGCGAGCCTCTGCCATGCTTTGAATTCTCCCCTTCTCTTCAACTCCTTCTCTGTTTGTTTCTTCTCTATGATTCTCACCTCAAAGACTGGTTATCAATTTCCAAATTACCGTCGCCTTCTAATTCATCAACCTCTTCCACTCTCAAGTCTTTTCTTCCTTTTCCAATCCTCCAAGACTCTTTCTTCCCATTGCTCTTTCTTTTCTAGTTTCCAAGATGTGGTTCTCAAGATAGCAAGAAGAAGGGTTCAAAATATCGAGTTCTCGTGTAATCATTAGAGGGGGTCCTTCAATCTCAAATCATCTTTTTTCCAGCTAGTCAACTCCAAACAACTTTCAATAAAGATCCTCTTGGTTTATAATTACCCCTTTCTTCAACACTTTTCTCAAGTTTCGTTCTCTTCTCTTTTCCCTTATCGAATCATACTTCCAAATCAACATTGCAAAGGTCCAATCTCAAGAAACACAGAACGAAGAATCCATCAATTCAGACATCTCATCTCTCTTAGTAAATTAAAGCTTTTCAAAGACTCAAGATACAATAAAGAATCGGTTTCAACTTAGAACACTCCTTATCTCTACCCTCAACAGCATCAACATCGTATTCTTTCATAGTAGCAACAGACCGGTCACTCCTTACAATTCTTCTTTACCCTCTTTATCTTAGACGCAATCTTTCCAGCTCAAGGTTCAAACAAATCGTTGAACTCTCAAAGCGTTCACTCCCTTTTCACCAACCTCTAGATGTTTTAATTGCCTGAAATCACTAAGACTCTATAAGAATGCTGGCTTCTTGCTACTACCAAAGGAACCCTATCACTACTCATTCAATCATCAAACTCAATCCAATCATCTAAGGTTCCCGTTTTAAAGTCTTTTCTCTCTCTTTGGTTTCTAATCTCAACTGCAGGTTTTATGAATGCTACTTCCTCTGATTCTCGATGGTCCTTTGTGTAACATCAAACTCAAGTGTTCCATCAATTTCTCTCGGTTTGTACTTCTTTGTTTCTTTCAAACTTCAAATCTTCTTCTCTTTTCTTTCTCTCTGCTTCAACGATTAATCGATTCCCTTTCCCTTTTCGAGATCAACTTGTTGACAATCGGGTTAATGAAACAACTTCTCTCTCGTCATTGTAAAGATGTAACACCTCAACTTTCCTTGGTCAGAAAAGAGATTGTATTTTCTTTTTCTCATCTCAAATCAACATCCAATCAAAACCAGAGGTTCGTTTTCCAACCTTTCCACCAAATAAGTCTTCCTCGAAACCCTTTTCTTTCATCAACCGATTTTACAAAGTCACTCTGAAGACAATCTCAAATCACAAGTCGAACAAATTGCTTCCCAATCCCTGAGGTTAAACTGTTTTTCTGAATCGATTACCCTCAAATCAGCTTTGTTCTCCTTCTACTCTCCCAATGTTTCGTTTTCATCCCTTCTCTTGACTCTCGACGCTTTTTCGTTTCTCTCTTTTGCCCGTATAAAAGCTATTCAAAGCTAAAAAAAAAAAAAAAAAAAAACCTTCGAACTATGCCAAACAACTCTCTTCTATCCGTTCCACTTTCCTTTGCCTCTTTCTCGCTCTTCCTCTCTTATGTCTTAACTACTTTTAAAACTACTCTTATGAAACTAAAGCTTTAATCACCTGTATGCTCTCTGAGGTTTGGGTTTGAGAGAAGAAGGTGACCGTGAGAAATTTGAAGCGTTTTAGAGAAAGGGGCAAGGGAAGACGTTCGAAGGGATGTGGCGACGAGTCTCCACCATGCCAATTCACAACTGTCTCGTTCAAGAAGCAGATTCGGATTCTAGGTGTAAAGGGAGAGTACGAGAAAACAACGACGAGGAAAGAAAATAGTGTACAGCCGAAACATCCTCCGTATTAGATCAAAAGAGGAAGGAGGGGGGGGGAGAAGGTGATTTACAGAATTGAAGTCATCCGGAATTAACTCTTACAAGAAAGTGGGGGTGGTATACTGTATACGACGGAGAGTCATGTAATTAGTTAAAGAGGATGCTGTTGGAGTGAATGAAAGTCGAGTGGTAGATTCACCCGAAGAGTTGGATCTGATCTAGCTGTGCCATTAAGACGTGGTAATAGTAAACCATGAGAGGGCTAGAGGAGAGAAAAGAGGACAGCGGCGGAGCTGGCTTTGATAGAGGGACAATGTTCCTTTTTTTTTTTTTTGTTTTTTTTTTTTTTTTGGTATTTTGACTTGTTTTGTTTGTTTCTGGTTTTCATGATTAAATTTGGCATAGGCTGAGAAAGTTGAACTAGCTCATCATAGACTTGTCTGAGATGGGGAACCGAGGTTGAAGGAAGATCGAATGTTGAAGAATCACGAACTGGAGACCTTAGAACCGGAAGGGACGGTTGAGAAGGGGAAGAATCTAGCCCCTGTGCTTTCTCTTCTTTGGATTATGATCAATCGGCTGTTGGTTTTGAACTGGTCCATGCGGTCCTCCATTGATAGCAGAGTCGACTTGCATCATGAAGCGTTGATCTCTTTGAGCTTGAGTAATTTCGTCACTTCCACCACTACTGCCTCCGGAAGTCACCTCTGTATCGTCAGAAGGAATTCGAGAGTTGAGAGCACCAACTTGATCGAAGAGATCCGTGTGAGATCCAGAGGCTGATCCCGATCCAGATCCACTGTTCGAAAAGGAATGCAGATGAGCGAGAGCTGGACCTTGAAGTGAGAGATCCGCTCCTCCTCTATCCTTTCCAATCGTGGGTTTGGAATGGTTGACCTGCTGATTGGTGCTTCCTCCTCCTGAAGCAGAAGAAGTGGCCTCTTCCGAAGATCCATCAGCCCCGTCTTCCTCAGCTTGATGCCGAGAAACTCTCAAAGATTTGAGTGTCTCTCTCAATCTTCGGTTCGAGTTCTTCAACTGATGTAGCTCGAAGATCCAAGAGCTAGAAGCGTCAGTCGATAGTTCGTTGAAGACATTGGCGGACGAGTCCATGGTCGGAGACATCTCTGAATCCTCTCGGTCAAGCTTGGATGACGAGGGCTGAACAGAAGAACCGTGACGGTCGGAGGAGGGAGCGTTAGGAGCAGCTGGGAAGAAACCTCCAGCTCCTTGTTTCATTCCTACGTCCATAGCTCCGTCGACATCCATACCCCCGGGTTGCTTGGGAGCAGCAGGCTTGCTCGAAGCCATCTGAGTACGAACAAAGACCGTCTGAGTGTCAGAGGTCGAGTTGAAGGCCTGAGGGTAGACGGTGGAGATGACAGGAACGACGAGACCAGCTCCATCATCTAGCTCGTGCTCTACACTCTTGGTGGCTGAACCTTTAAGGGCTTCCATGAGAGCAGTCGCGTTCTTTCCAGTAGCCAATCGACCAAGGTGAGAGCCTGACATTTGATGAGCAGTGATGCCGATGACGTCGACGGAAGGAGCAGTGGCGTTCAGTATGAGCCCATCCTTTGAGGCTCTGGTCCAGAAAGAAGCCTCTTTGATCTGACTGGTCTGATTGACCTTCTCCCAAGGCAGATTGTAGATTGGTCTGATTCTGCCACTGGAGATCACTACTTTCCTTCCTTTTCCTTGCTCGAGATGTACTGAAAGAGGGAAGTGAGAGCGAGGGCGGGATTAAGGATGAGCGAAACCTCCAACATGTCTTTCAGCCTGACAAAGAGAAAGTCCATCTCTTGTGATACTCACGTTTTCCACAACTCTCAATCCAAATGTAATCAGCAGTCTTGTGACGCATCCTCATCAAAAGGTTGACTCTTGGACCAGACTGTCCAGAACCACCTCTTGTCAAAGGATTGGCGCTTCCATCAGCTCTAGTGAATCTCTTAGCAGCTGCAGAAATGCTAGCGTTGCTGGTCGAATCTTTGAGCTCTCTGAAGAGTGGAACGACGTCACTTGGATGACAGAATTCACTGATACTCTTTCCGACCATCTCGTGAGGTTTGTAGCCAAGGAGACGTTCAGAAGAAGGTGACATGTAGAGGAAGTTGCCTTTGAGAGACAAAACGAAGACCAGATCGTGAGATTGGTCTAGAAGAAGACGAGACCAGAGTTTGGTGTCGTTGGAGCCGTCGTCGATGAGCTGAGTTAGATCTTTGGCTAGTAGAGCTTGTTTCTCCTCCTCTGATTCGGTTCCTCCGTGGACCAGAGCAGCGGGAACGGGGATTGGAGCAGAGGCAGTGGCGTAATTGACGACGTAGAGACCTTCAGGAGTACGCTCCAAGATTGCACCTGGCTGCTCCATGAGATCCACCTGGAAACCTACGAAGAACTCGATTTCGCCAGGAGTATCCCAGCTGATTGGAATGATAGTGACCAAGTTGATGAAAGGAGTTCCGTCCTTGCGATAGTTGATGAGACTGACTTGACACTCCTGCTTGTCCTTGAGGTTCTTCTGAAGGTGTTGAACGGCTCGATGATCGGTATGTTCTCTCAGATCTCCTTTGCTGATCGAGTTGTTTGGAGATTGAAGGAATCTACAATTGCGACCGATGATCTCATCCATTTCGTAGCCAGTGAGACGGGTGAAGGTCTCGCTGCAGTAGATGAGAGGGTGCTCTGAATGTCTGGCGTCTGAGACGGTGAAGGAGCAGGAGAGATCGACCGTTCCTAGAGCGATTTGCTTGTTTGGACGATTAGCAACGCGCATGAGAGCACCTAGCATGTCGAACCCACTTGCAGAGTAGATCTCTCCCGTCTTGCTATTTCCGTAGAGAGATTCCGAATCCTCCTCCTTCATCCTAGGGTCTGAAGGAATTGATCTTGGTAGAGAAGTTGGCATAGAACTTGAGGAACTGGGTTCTTGTCTAGATGAAGAGGTACGACTGCTGCGATGGTGTCTTCTTGAATGACGCTTTCCGGTACGAATCGAAGTTTGAGAAGTCATCCCCTCTTCAGATGAGCCGCTGTGTTTGCTTCTTGATCCAGACCTAGAGCTTTGATGACTGACAGGTTTCTCTGCGATGGCTCGACGGGAGAGACGACGACGTTCTTGCAGAGTGAGTCCTTTTTGATTGAGGGCTTGTAGACTGCGAGGGACACTTGGAGCGCTGTGAGCTCCTCCTGCTCCTCCTCCGGCCAAGGACGACTTGGCGAAACCAGCTGGACGAGTTGGGAAGGGTCTCTTGGATCTACTGAGACCAGAATTGAGGAGATGAGAGTGATGAGCTGCGATTGAAGCTCGGTAACTCTCGGGTGCCCCAGCTGTGAAGATTGGAACCCCTTGAGTGTTGGATTCCCTTTGGATAGAGCCAGCAGGACCACTAGAATGGTAGACATCGATTCCTCCTGTTCCGGCTGGAACGGAAGTCAGAGGTCCACTTTCTAGTGTTGGAAGGGCCCAACTTGAAGGCATCAGCATCGAAGATGACTCGCCTAAGTGGGGCACGTTGGAGAAAGGATCGTTGTTGTCCGATCGATTGAGGGAAGATTGAAGGTCTGGATTGCCAGGAGAATTGCCGTTAATGAAGGCAGAGAAATCGAAGCTTGGAGACATGGTGGCTTTGATTTAGAATTAGAGGTGGTGGTGGTGGTAGAACTTGGAGTTGTGGTTGAAGTGTTGGAGTTGGATTGAGATTGTTGAACCTGAGTAGAGGCTGTATAGAGATATTTGACTGAACTTTGATGCGTAGCGAAATCGGACGCAGTTACAATATTGAGAGACGTGGGTTGAGAGAAACCTGCTTGTCTTACTCGAAGTTGATAGTTGGATTCGAAGCCTTCAACAGTGACCCAAGAGAGTTACGATTGAAAAGATAACGAAATGGGGTTGGGAAACCTGTGACAAAGAGTGAGGTTTGGAGTGGGAGTGTGAGCAGGGAATTGCAGGACTAGAGAAGGGTCCAACTTTTTGTGCCACCAAAGTCGCAGCATCAAGCGCGGAGACCTGATGTGCGTCACGAGATCTCTCAGTTCTGATCTATCCATCTTGATGAATTCACAAAGACGTGGGAGAGAGGTCTATTAGGCTTAAAGGAAAGAGCTAGAAGGCTCGGAATTCCACACGGACCTCTCTATTACACAACTGCCTTACTTCCTCTTCCCATCCATAGCCAATGTCTTCCGATTTCATTCTTAAAATATTCCTTGATCTCTGAAGTTAGTTTCAGCGCCCTTTCCATCTGTCCACCAAGCAGCCGCGCGTCGGAGAGAGGAGGGCAAGATGAGGACTCACCTTTGGTGGTTGGAAGTGGAGAGAAGAGAGAGGCCTGTCTCGCCCTCTTTATCTGATGAGCGCTTCTTTCAAGTAAGAAACGACTGAAATCAATTCAGAAAAAGATGAACCAGCTTCCGGTCCAAGTGAAAAGGTTGAAGAATTGTTGAGGGTGGGTGTACTAGAGTGGGTTTGAAATAGAAATAGATTCTTGGATGGGTTGTCTGTTAGATGATCTAAACGATGAACTTGAATTGAAGTTGTCTGGTTTGAGTTGATTCGCTTGAATGAAAGCAGTTGACAACCGTAAACAGGTGCTAGAATGGTAGCTGCGTTTACTGAAGAATTATGAGGATGTGTGAAGGAGAGAAGAAGGTGGCCACGCCAAATCACTATTTGCCTCAAACATTTTGGACCCATCAAGCAACCTCAATCCAAACACCAACATCTGGCTCCTTCAAATGCGAAAACTTTGCCAGTGTTCAAACTTGAGCGCTTGGGCATAAGCGTTTACAGCTGCGGCTGTAGTATCTCTTCACCAACGATGGATAGTTCACTGGCACAAAGGTCCTTTCTTTCTAGGTCAACGAAAAGAATCGATGCTGGCAGTCCGTCGGGCCTCAGCGCTTCAGCGCTTCAGTTGGAAGAGAACTTTGTTGGAATTGACCCAATGGTTGGAAGACATCCCGTTCCTCCTCTACTCTTTTCGGGTCCGTCCCTGCGCTGCGAGTGACAGTTGGTCGTACATACATGGTCTTCTCTCCAACTTTCACATTTCACAGATACCGATTCTGTTTGGATAACCTTAGAATCCACACTAATTAAGCACTTCAAGGGTTTCAAGATCCGATACCATCAATCTCACAGAGAGATGTGGCGATGGGGTTGTCAAAATCCGATCGGAATTTGACAGATCCCGCGTTGAAAAGGAATTCTGTTCCAGCTTTCTTTCTTCTTTCCCTTTCCTCCATCTCTCTTCCCCTCCTTCATCACTCTCTTTTAATCAAAGATGACTTCCCTCTTGAAAGTCTCGCCTCTACTCACTCTCTTATTCTCTCTTCTCTTCCTCGGTCAAGCCTCTGCCGCCGCTGCTTCTTCCAATTCTACTCAAGCTTGTTCCGAGTTAATCTCCTCTCTTGGTGATAAGGTCATCAACTCAACCTCTGATCCAAAGGAATACTACTACTCAAGAACTCATTACTACTCTGCCAGAAATGAGAACAACCATCCAACTTGTGTTCTTTTGGCTGAATCTACCCAAGATGTCTCCACTGCTATGAAGGTTGTCCGAAAGTTCAGCTCCAGATTTGCTGTCAAGGCAGGTGAGTTAATGGTGGTGTCAGCTAACGGCAGAGCATGAGAAGTCATTAGGAGGGAGAAGAATTCCCTGTTTCCCGGAGCAACTTTGTCGTCGCCACTCTCGCATTGTCCTCTTCTCTTCAACTTACTTAATCTTGTTTTTTTTAATGCTGAGGTGGTCACAACACCAATACCGGAGGCTCTTCAACCACTGGGGTCTTGATAGATATGAGAAACATGAAGTCGAAGTCCATCGACCCTGTCGCTCGTACCGCTACTTACCAGCCTGGAAATCGCTGGTCGGACATCTATCAATTCCTCCAAGACAGTGGACACGGTCAACAAGTTGTCGGTGGTAGATTGGGAGGTAAGTAGTCGGCGAGAACTGTTGGAACTTTGGTGATTCGCACTTTAACCGTCGACTTGCCATTTGGCCTGCTTCTGACCTTTCTCTCCAAAATCTCAACAGACGTCGGTACTGGACTTTCTCTCGGTGGTGGATTGAGCTATCTTTCAGCACAATATGGACTCAGTTGCGACGGTTTCATTTCACTCGAGGTCGTTCTACCAGATGGTCAGATTGTAACCGCTACCAACGACAATGAGTACAGCGATTTATTCTTCTTCTTGAAAGGATCGGGAGGTGGAGCCGGAATCGTCACCGAGTACACCGTCCATACTAGAGAGGTCGGAAAGACTTACTATGTGAGTACTTCATGGAACTCGATCGCTCTCAATTCTTCCACTGACTTTAGCTTTCTCTCACTCTTTTTTCCATCGCGCTCTCTCTTTCTTTTAGGGTGACATCGTCATCTCTGGTGTTCATTCTGATGCTATCATGGAGGCAGTTGTTGACTTCACCAAGAACGCAGACCCCAAAGCTGCTGTCATTGTTACCCGTGAAACCATCTTAACCAGACCCATCGACATCTTCTTGATCCTCGTTTCTTACGACGGTGAAGATCCAGGTGACAACTACGCTATGTTTGACAAGATTCCTCACATCGCTGACACCAGAAAAGTTGGGTGAGTGATACGGTCTACATTCATCGTAGTTCTTCTTCTTCTCAGTATTGACCCTGACTTCTGAATCCATCTTTCTGCTCCTTCAGGACCTACGTCGACTCGACTTCTTTGAACGACATCCCGATCTACGGATTCAACCAACTCTACCGTGCTGGAACCTTCAAAGCAGATGTTGACACCATGAAAAGTGTGGTCGATGGCTTCAAGGCTTTCAGTGGAAAGCAAGGTCTTCAATATGACCTACTCTCTCTAGCCATTCAGCCTGTTCCTCAATCTCTAATCGAAGCTAGTAGAGCTGCTGGAGGAAATTCTCAACAATCTCCAGATGGACCTTACATCTTTACCAACGCTCTGGTTCAAACTCACAAAGGTTTACTTTCCAACCTCAACTATCAAACTTTGATTCAGAAGTTCGAAGATCAAATCTACCCAACTCCATACCTAGCCGGCGCACCCATCTTTTTGAATGATGCTCAATTCAATCAACCAATCATTCAATCTTATGGAGCTTATGAAAGAGTTAAGAGCATCAAGAACAAGTACGATTCCGAAGGCTTCTTCACAAATTACTCGACTGGTCCTAACTACTCGTAAATAAGAACAAAAACAACCCCTTTCCCCCTTGAAATGTTTCACTTCTGTTCGTCTTCTACTCTCCATCTCCTTTTTGAACCTCATTCATTTTATATCTGTCCTTCTTTACCCTCAAATCTTTCTTTCTTTCTTTCTTTCTCACTGGGAATCTATTATTTGAAACAAGAGTGGCTTCGCTTACCCTTCTACTATCCCGATCTCTTTCCGTTCTTACTGACTCACTACTCACTGCTGAGAACACGAGGATTGAAATGGCGATAGAGAGATGCCAAATGAGAAGAGTATTCAGGGATGAAGCATCTCTCTGAGGCTCAACTCTTTGAAGATTGGGCCGGACATTTCTGAAGGGAATTGATCCATTTCTCAGAAGTTGGTGGGTTAATATGCGGTTATGACTTGTAGAGAAAAGAAGTTTCTTTTTCCCTCCTTTTGATCAACACTTGTGTGAAAACCTCTCGATTCAAGTTTGATGATGACCCAGCTGCAGAAGCTGGTTGAAGACTTGTTGAGGCTTTTAGAGTTTTTAGGGGCCTTCGGGCCTTCGCGTTCGTTCGTTCGTCCAGCTCGCTGCAATTCTTCTTCTTCTTGAAGCATCAGCGTCAGCATCACTGCTTATTTCAAGCCACAGCTTCTTGGGATCTCCTATCAAATCTTTCCACATCAACAAGTCGCACCTTTCTAAGACGGATGGCCTTCAAGCTGGGTGCAATCAGATCAGCAGCAGCATGAGCATGAATTCAGCAACTGAATCTTATAGCCAACCTGAACCTCAAAATGTCCAAGGTGGCCAATCCTCTTCATCGTTGACTTCACTCATCCATAAAGTTGCATCAAATGACAAGACAGGCTGGAAGGAGAAGGAGAAAGTAGATTTGAGAGATTTAGATGTTAGCAGTCCCAACGCTCAATCTTATCTCTCATCTCTTTCTTCACTTTCACTTTCAACTATCCAATCTCAACCTGATCAATTCAAAGAAATTTCAACTTCTTTGGAGAGTCAATTATCAGATCTTTGTTTAAAGCACGTTGACTCTTTTATTCAAGTTCATAATTCAATTCAATCTCTCACTTCAAATTCTAATTCAAATTCAAACTCAAACCTTCCATCTTCAACCTCTACAAGTAACGATCATCCAGAATCATCATCTTCCACTTCAACCCTCTCCGATATTTCTTCATCTCTATCCTCAATCTTAAATTCTCATCTTCCAAATTTAGACTCCCTTTCAAACCAATTCAAATCCAATACCTCTCCATCCCTAGCCAACAGGAACAAAGCTTTAAATCTAAAAGAACACTATTCTGGTGTTTACACTAGTTCAAATGAATCCAGCCGAGGAGGAGGAGGAGGAGGAGCTGGATTACACGATCTCTTAGAACTTCCAAGACTGGTAGAAACATGCATTCTTGCAAAGCACTATCATGAAGCTTTAAAACTTGGGGTTCATATTGCAAAGCTTTCGTCTGATCCCTCAACCTCAAAGGAGAAGGCAGAAGGCGTTTATCAAGATCCAGTCCTAATCTCTCTCAAGGAAGAAACTTGGAATCACTTTCATAGAATGAGAAAGGATTTACTTGAAACTCTGAAAAGACCGGAAATCAAGATGTCTACTGTAAAGAGAACTTTGGTTTATTTGAGAAAGTTACAAGAATTAGATGTTGCCTCTGGATCTAGGTCAAAGGGTTCCTCTCTTGGGATTGCAGAAGCTCAACTTTGTTTGGTTTTCTTAAGATCTAGGTTTTCGAATTTAAAGAGGAGTTTAGAAGAACTTACAAGTAGTCAAACCAAGTCAAAACAAGCTAGAGGAATAGAACAAATTACAAATTATTTAAAGAGTTTCATTGATAGTTGGAGGGAATCAGTCTCTGAAACTTGTTCTTTAGCAATGTCTTTGTTCGTTGATTCAAACACATCATCAGAAACAATTGCAAACAGTAAAGGTTTGAACGAATCTCCATCTCCTCTCTTATTGATCTCAAGCTTCTCAGCTCATTCTTTTACTATTTTGAAACAAGTCTTAGAAATCGAAATCCCTTCACTAGTTCCGAATCCAAGTTCTTATTCCTCAAATTATGATTATTCCAAAAGTCTAGAACTATCAGCAAACAGTCTTTCAACTCTCTTCACTCAATTGTCTTTTGTTAGTGCCAACCTTGGAAGGATTGGATTGGATTTCAGTCAATTACTTGGAATCGGGATTCAATCCAAAGTCTCTATGGACAACCAAGGTCCTTTTGTTAAAACTCTACTCTCTTTGTTCTCTATTCCAATCGCAAACTCAACCGATGAATTAGTCAATCTTTTATCCAACGCAACTTCTCTCGATCAAGAAAGTTTCCCTGCTTCAATCTTTCTCTCCACCAATTCTAGAACTTCAAAGACCAAGACCATTCAAAAACTTTTGCAACTAGGATTGTCATCCTTTTCTACCATGAATTCCCCCAATGACATGTTCAATCCTTCTAGCAATTCAAAGAACAACCCTTTAATTCAATTCTCACCTTTGATCTCTTATTTGAATTCTTTGATCTCAAGTTTCAATGCTTTAAGGTTATTCCCTCTTTTCTCTGTCAAAGGGTCAGCTCTTCAAACATTAATTTCCTCTTTCAAATCCATTATTAAAGCCCTAGATAATTACAAGATTGATTTAGAAGAGAGGCTGAACGAATTCTTTGAAGACTCATCCCGCAGAAACCTGAAATGGGATTGGGATCTACCTTCCTTTGATCTGTCGGAAGACTCAAAACTTTATCTCTCAAAATCTACTTCCAACATCAATTCTGATTCTAATCTCCTCAAGAGAAGAGCCGAAATCGAGTTCTCCATCCTTTCCAGAGCTATCATTCTTTTCACTGAAAACCTGATTCCTTGGCTTTTGAATGGGTTGAACAATGGAATCTATTCTGACTCAAAGATCTTGACTCCTGAAGAAGTTGGACTTCTAGGAATCACTGAGCTAAATAAATGGGCCAGAGAAATCGAGACTCAAAGATCGAGGAATGAGGAGGAAAGAAAAGAAGAAGTGGAAAAAGGCGTGAGATCTGGTAGGGAGAAGGAAGAACTTCAGAGGCAGGAGAATGAGAGATTAGAAATTGAAAGACAGAGGTTAGAAAATGAACAATTAGAAAAAGAACGGATAGAGAGGGAAAGGCTTGAACAGGAGAGAGTCGAGAAAGAAAGGCTGGAAGTGGAAAGATTAAAGAAAGAGAGAGAGGTATCTCAGCTTGAAGAGGAGAAGAAGAAATTTGAAAAAGAGAGATTAGAACGTGAAAGGATAGAGAAGGAGAAAGCAGAGGCGCAGAGATTAGAGCAGGAGGCTTTGGAAAAGAGTGAAAGAGAAAGGAAGGAGAAAGAAAGAGTCGAAGCAGAACAGGCTGAACAGGAGAGAAAAGCTGCTGCATTGAAGAAAGAAGCGGACCAACTTCAACTGGACAAAGAAAAAGAAGCAACTCAAAGGAAAGAAGCAACAAATCCTTCATCAGAAATTCAAGTCTCACCATCACAGCCAACTTCTTCCACTTCCGATTCCACTCTTCCTTCTAATTCAGCAAGTCCTGCAACTGAACCTCAGCCACCAGTAAACAAGAAGCTCTCATTAGCTGACAAGCTCAAACTGAGAGCCGAAGAAAGAGAACAGGCCAAATTAGCAGCTCAAGCCAAAGCTGAATCTGAAGCTCAAATCAAATCTTCTTCCGTTGATGCTTCTGAAGCAAGTCCAAATGTCGAAGCGCCTCAAGTTGAATCCAATCTAGACGAGGTCGAAACGGACGAGACTCTGCAAGCGACATCTTCTCCAGTTCAGCAACCGGAGCCGGTCTCTGCGGTTCCAGAAGAAATTCAAGAAGAGGGAGAAGGAGAGCATGATTCAAATGAAGCGGAAAGCACGAATCCAAGTCGAGCACCTTCTGAAGTGGATGGAGACGAAGTGAATCAGGGAGAGGGAGAGAAGGACGGAGGAGAGAAGCAGCAGGTGAAAGGGGCAAAGGGAAAGAAGAAGAAGAAGAAGGGCAAAAAGTAGAAGGATTGTAGGCGCTTTTTAAATCTCAAATCAACGTTTGAATATCATTTCACTGTGTAGATTCGTTCACTGGTTCGAAGACGTGAAGCTCACGCTCGGAGGCAAATCGGGAACAACAATTCGAGCATTAAGATGACGAAAAGCTTAACAAGGAAGTTCGAGATTCGTGATCAGAAACAAGCGAGAGAAAACCAATGAATGCGAGAAAAATATAGAAATAAGAAGACCTTCCAAGGACGGAGCCTTGATCAACATTTTGGTTTGGAGTCAGGGGAAAGGGTAGAAAAACGAGTTGAACGAAAAGGATGGAAAGAGAAGAGAAGAAAGAAATAATGGTGACAAAAGAACGAGGGCATTAAGTAATTACTAGAAGATCAACTAATGGAGAGGGAAAACATGGCTGAATGACCCTAATCTTTCCTTACATGGCTGGAGGAATTGGAGCTGAATTCGGAGCATTGAGGTTTGGGTGAACTAATTGTTCATGTAGAGCCTTTCCAGCTGCGACCATTGGGAATACGTGTTCATTCTTGACAACTCTAGCTTCGAAGAGTACTGGTCTATCGTTATCCCATTCGATGAACTCTTTCATCTTGGCAGGTAGATCATCTAGGTTATCACAGTAGATAGCGTGAACTCCCATCGATTGAGCCAGCTTGATGAAATCCGGGTTGGTCATAGCAGTGTGAGAATACCTCTTTTCGTAGAAGAGATCTTGCCACTGAAGAACCATTCCTTGGAATTCGTTGTTGAGAAGTAGGATCTTGACTCCGATGTTGAATTGAGAAGCTGTGGCCATTTCCATAGCAGTCATGCTGAAGGAAGCATCTCCATCGATGTCAACTACGATCTTCTCGGGAGCTGCAACCTTGGCTCCGACAGCTGAAGGTAGACCGAATCCCATAGTTCCCAATCCTCCGGAAGAGACCCAGGTTCTTGGGTGTCTCCATCTGTAATGCTGAGCAGCCCACATTTGATGTTGACCTACTCCAGTGGTGATGATGACGTCCTCCTTCCTGTGAGCGACTTGTCGGTCTAGCTCTTCGATGACTTCCTGAGGCTTCATGAGCTCTCCCTTGCTTGGTTCGGAGGGAACGAAGTAGAAGGGATAAGCCTTCTTCCAACCAGCGACCTTGGCTAGCCATTCTGAACGCTCCTCCTTGCTGACTGGGTTGATGTGCTCTAGAGTCTTGGACAGATTCTGAATGACGTCTCCTTCGATAGCGCAGGTGGCTTGAACTACCTTGTTGATGTTCTTTGGCATGATTTCGTAATGAACGATTCCTCCACGTCCTTCGAGAGCAGCTGCCCTTGCATGAGGAGCGAACTTGTCGACGCGACCAGTGACACGATCGTCGAACCTGGCTCCAAGAGCGATGATGACATCAGCATCTTGCATGGCAAGGTTGGCGTACGCGCTTCCGTGCATACCTAGCATGTGAAGGGATAGGTCGTCGGTCTCGTCGAATCCTCCTAGACCTTGAAGGGTAGTGGTGACTGGAATGTTGGCCTTGTGAGCTAGCTCCTTGAGGATTCTGGGTCCATCTGGAGTGGAGAGCATTCCTTGACCAGCGTAGATGACAGGTCTCTTGGCCATGTTGATGAGGCGAGCTGCTGCTGCGATCTCTGGAGCTGGAGAGTTGTCCTCTCCCGTCTGGTAGCGCATATTCATTCCTTGCGACCTGCTACGAGGACGAGCGGCGGCACGACTAGGGATGTTGGACATGTTTGGCTGAGTGCTGCTGAAAGGGATTGCCTGCCTAAGAATGGAAGCAGTGACGTCCTTTGGGAGATCGACTAAGACGGGACCTGGCCTTCCAGAGGTGGCGATCTTGAAAGCTTCGTTGATTCTCCTTGGTAGCTCCGCGATGTCCTTGACCATGACGTTCCATTTGGAACAACTCCTGGAGATTCCGATGATGTCTGCTTCCTGGAAAGCATCCGATCCGATAGCAGAGGTAGCTACTTGACCACAGAAGACGACTAGAGGAGTTCCATCACTCATAGCATCCTGCATTGGAGTAATTACGTTGGTAGCTCCTGGACCAGAGGTGACCAAGACTACTCCTGGTTTTCCTGAGACACGAGCGTATCCTTCAGCCATGTGTCCAGCTCCGTCTTCTCTTCTAGGGAGGATGAAGTCAAAGTGCTTAGAGTTGTAGATAGCATCGAAGACTGGAAGAATGGCTCCTCCTGGGTATCCGAATACGTGCTTGACATCATGACGTAGCATCATCTCGTGGAAGATCTCTCCTCCAGACATTCCAACGAAGGACTCGTCCATCTCTCCAGGACCATGGGATTTGGAAAGAGGGGAAGGATTAGATGACGGCGATTGTTGAAATGCAGGAGAGGGTTCAGGTCGACTGTGAATGGATGAGAAGAGGTGAGCGTAGAAGATTGTTAAGGAAGAGAGAAAGTAGTAGAAAAGATGGAAAGCGGGTAAGTGGAAGATTCGATTGTTTGGGAGAGAGAGTTCCAGCCAACCGAGTCAAAGAGAGGAAGCAGTGGGCTTAGCCCTCCCAATTAGGGTCTCGAGGCAAAACGGCCTCGAGGAGAGGACAAAGTAATCGGAATCTGCTGCTCGCTGTACTCTTTTTGGAATACCATTGGTTTTGACTGAGGCAACATCAAGGTCCTTTGCCATACTTCTCAGACCCAGGTACTCCCTGCTTGGCTGTCATTCCTTCCTCCTTTTGCTCCCAGTCTTGCGCCCTTCACAACCTGAGCTGTATTTTCAGCATGTTATGGAATTCCAGATACTCACGCAGAAGTTGAGGGTAGAGTGGCTGGAGCGGCTTGAGAGTTGGAAGCATTTGAGGAGATGAATCTGGAGGAAGGATTGAAGGATCGAGTTGAGAGACAAGTCTTTCCGGTAGCTGTGGCAGTCCTACTTGCTGAAGTTGTAGTATAAGTGGCTTTTGAAGTTAAAGAAGATCTGAGAGAGCTGGATGCTGCCGAAGCTGCAGCTCGATGATGAGCCATTCTGGCGGGGAAGACCATGACAAGAGAGGTCTAGCTTTTGATGAGAGGAAGACTCTTGAAGGGATTGATTGAGGTTGAAGATGAAAATAAGTAGATTAGGAAACGATTTGAGGTTTCAAAGTGATTCAAAGGTATGCTTTCGGTCAAGATGTGAAAAGCCTGGATCTTCCATTCATGACTCTTCTGCTTGAGCTACCAGCGCACGAGTGACCTCTTACCTCCGTTTCGCGCCTTGGTTAGAGAAGTGAAGGAACTGGTAGAAAGGAGATCTCACTGTTAAGAATTTGAACTATCAGGCCAACGCTTGTCCTAGAGAGAGCTCATCGCACCTCACGCCGGCATTCTCGAGTTGAGGTTCAAACAGTCAGTGTGACAGCGTCACAGGGCTCCGAAGCATTTGCTGTATCATCAGTTGATAATCTGTCTGACTAGTCTCCTTGATGGGCATCCCAAGTCCTATCTTTCCTGAACTGTTTAAGAGAGAGAGAGAGAGAGAGCGTGAGCAGAAATGATCTCGAAACCTTCTCGCCAGAGATTGCAGGGACCTTGATAACTTGATATCTAAAGAGACTAACTAAAGCTATTTTGGAAGTGATTGAGGCATCCAAATTCGAATTCTGTCTCCCCAAACTCTGAATTCTCGAACCTCCCGTTCATCGTTCTCCCAGCGTCCCTCAGTCCCAGAGAGCTTTCCCTTCATTTGGAACTCAGTGGATCTCAATTTTACAAAGATTCGAGAGACCCATCTTTGAGTTCAAGTTGAAGGGAAAGGCGGGTTTCTGATGACACGGCCATTGAACGTGAGCTGCAGGTGAATCAGGTGGATGGAAGGAGGACAGAGTGCGATTGAAGTGGATCGGAGAAAGGAGAGAGAGAGAGAGAGAGGTTTGAGACGTTGATAAGGTCCCGAGAATGAAAAGAAAGGAGAGGGAAAAGTGTATGATAGGAAGAGAGGCAAGAAGAAACTATTTCCCTAAAAAGTGTCTCGTGTCTCCTGCCTCGAATCTCGCATTCTCTCACTCAACTCGATCCGATTAACCAAACAGAATTGAAAGCTGTGTCCAAAAGCTCGGTCGTGATGAGTGTATTTCACATGATGGTATATACATAATAAGGAGCTTCGAGGTAGCGAGAACTGCCTCAATCATCGTTTACAAATCGCTTCTTCGCCCTCCCTTCCCCACCGTCTTCCCCTTCGCCTCAACTCCAACTTCCTTTAAGCTATCCCTCAATCTTCCAATCCGACTTTCAGCGTCATCCAACAGCTTCATCAGTTCTTTAGCTTCTTGAACTGGATCCAGAAGTCCAACTTGAGAATCTCCGGAGATAGGAGTCAAAGGAGATTGACCATCTCTCTTCACAGGATCCAAAAACTCTTTCAAGACGTCTCTGATAGCCAAAGCGACTAGTTCAGGAGAGCCATTCCCATCGTTTCGATTGTTCATGAGATTGTTCCTTTGATTTCTGACCGAATTAGAGTTGTAGCCTGAAGTTTCCCTAGATGAAGAAGTTCCAGAAGATAAGGTCCAAAGATTTGAGATAACCAGAAGAGCGATAATAGCACCAACGATTAATGAAGAAGGACTTGCACCAGAAAGAGATTCACTCAGCATTCCAACTCCATCAGTAGCCATTTCGCTTGCCATCTTCAAGACCGAAATAGCTTGACCTAGAATTCCTTCTGGAGCTTCGTTGGAATCGGAGCCTTTTCCATTGGCTGAATCCGAGTCCTTCGTAGCTTCACCTTCGGTAGGATCGGTAGCTGCCATTTCTTCGACAGCTGCTGGGTCGTCTCCTTCCTCTTTGAATTCACTGGCGTGTTCTTTCACGTAGGCTCGCATGGCAGCGTCTAGGTCCTTGTAGTACTGCTTCTGACCGTCTACACAGGCCTTGTCGATGATTCCTGAGTAGAGAAAGAAACAGAAGAAGGTCAGAACCATTCTGAATTCAACTGAGTCAGGATTTGCACTCACCTTTGATCATACTTCTTCCAGTCCAGACGACATCACAAGTGACGTGCATTCTCGTGATGTTCCCGCCAGCCCAAGTGAAGCAAGTCCTAGTCTTGACACTGAAGCTGCCTCCACTAGGAACGTCTGGAGTTCTCGTAGTCGTCAGAACAGTGACGTAGTCGTCAAATTCGACGTGATCGTTCTCATCTGTCAAAAGACACT
Source organism: Golubevia sp. BC0850 (assembly GCA_012976225.1). NCBI lineage: Eukaryota > Fungi > Basidiomycota > Exobasidiomycetes > Golubeviales > Golubeviaceae > Golubevia > Golubevia sp. BC0850. The sequence continues at coordinate 786,381 of JAAVVG010000011.1, read as the reverse complement.
TCGTCTGTTTGGGTCCGAATCCACCGGCGAGAGGCTTGATGTAGGTAATAGATCTCGAAAGTTGCTGTTTGGCATCGGCAGAAGGAGACCAGTCTGACATTTGAAGATCTACGAAAGAGATGTGCGAAAAGAGGATCGGGAACGTCAGTCGGTTTGGTCTTTCGTTCCTTCAAACCTCTCTCTTATGAACTCACCCATGAGCTTCTGGTTCTCCGTCCAGAACTCCTTCACAAATCCAGTTGTGAACAGAAGATTGTAAATTTTCTCCGGAACAGCGGGATAAGTGGTATCCAAAACCAAAGTAGCACCATGTTTCTTCTCCTTTCCACAAGCGCACTCGGTTTTCCTATGAGGAGCTTTCTTTCCGCCAGGACCTGGAGACTTGGAAGGAGAGATCCCAGCAGCAGCTTTGGCATTTGATTCTCCATCTTCATCTTCAGCTCCAGGTGAGGTTCCTTTCTCTTTAGCTGTCAACAACTTCTTGAGCTTTGATTTCTTCGGTTTCTTCTTTCGCTCTTCTCCTTCAACTTCACCTGCAACTTCTTCCTCTTCTTCTTCATCTTCTGAGAATTCCAATTGGTCTGCTGCTGAAAGGTTGATTTCCGGATGAGAGAGTTTCCAGATGTTGACTATGAGATCGTAGGTTGTGTCTCTGGACAGGAACGAGGCGAATGTGTGCTGATGAAGTAGAGGACCGAGGGAGGGAAACAAAACTGTCAGCCGTGAATGGAAAGGCTTTGGTCCGAAGAAAGACGACTCACTTTGGAATGGAGAGTCGCGATCTGAATTGCGTTTGGAATGACGAAAGCTGTCATCCTCTTCTCGATCGACACAATGTCAGAGAATGGGATTACGACCTGTAAAATTTCAAAGTCTCAAGGTTAGCCAGGAAGTTACTCGAGATTGACTGAGAGGGGCATCTCAAACTAACATTGGTTACCCAACCGAAGATGTTAGCGTGAAAGCAGACATGATTCTCGGAGATGTAAATTCGACCTTGAATCAGAATTTCTCTGACAGTAGCGCAACCATAATCTGAAGACGAAAACAGGAGCCGAAAGAAACGTGAGCCGTGTCCAAAAGTAGAAAGAGTGATTTCGCGCTTCAAAAGAGCACTCACCTTCAATCAAGTAATCATCTTCTGGGACCGAATGGAAAAGCGCATGAAAGTCACTATTCCTCTTCGAGCTTGCAACAGCAAATCCTGTGATCTGACCTCCCATGCCTAAATCTCCATGATCCCATCCATTCGCTCTTCCTTCGTCCGATCCTGATTCCGAGGGAGCTCGACCTCTAAACCCAGCCACATCAAGAATTCCAACATGTTCTCCCATTCCAGAAGGTGACAAGCCACCAACAGCTCCGATTCCATCTGGAGTCAATCTTCTGGGATCGAAGGTTAAAGAGCCAGTTGAAGAGCTTCTGGACATGCTTGGTCGAGGGAAATTAGAAGCTGCTTCTGGAGAGAGAAGATTTCCTCCTGCGATGGCAGATCCGAATCCAGCTGCTGCACCAAGACCCGAAGACGTAGAATAGCCCGAGATAGATCCGTTACCGAAAGAGGAAGTCGTAGATGGTGACCTGTCTCTGCGGTCTTTTGGATCTCGATTCAGAGTGTAGTCGTTTCCTTGATCATCCCTTTCGATTACTGTTCCTGTTGATGGATCTCTGTAGACTCCACCTTGGTATCCATCTCCAGATCCGGATTTCCTCCTAGGTGAAGTAGGGAACTTCGAAGTGGTTTGAAGATGTTGAGAAGCGACTTGCATTGCAGCGCCGCTTCCTCCAATCCCAGCCATTCCAGTCATTCCCAAAGCCAGAGCTCCAGCAATTCCTCCCGAATCCTTGTCCTTCCTATCCTTCTTCTTTGCTGAACCTTCGTTGAGATCTGAATTGGAATTCCTTCTGAACCTAGAGAGAGCTCCTGGCGAAGGAGGAGCAGTTAATAGAGCAGAAGTAGAATTGGACTCCGCCATACCTTGCGTTCTCTGCTTGGAAGGAGTTGACATGGCTGTATCTGAAAGGATTGAATTTGTTCCGTTGGATAGAACGGGAGGAGCTAAAGAGCCAGATTTCCCAACCGCAGTTCTTGGATCTACACTTGACATGGTAGTTGCGTATCGTCCATGATTGCCAGGCGAGGAAGACGGAACTTTACTTGAGTCTGATTTCTTCTGACTAGATTCACCAGTGTTTGAAGATTTGTCCACTGCTTTGCCATTCGAAGAGGGTCCACTGAAACTTGAATTCCTGCTTCCAAGTTCAGGTCTCTTTGGAGTCGATTGATTTGGAGGGAAAGTAGTCGGACCGGCAGAAGGAAAGATCATAGGTTGAGGAGCACCATCTACCAGAGCTGTATCGGTTCCATCAGCTGAGAAAGCGTCGATGGTGAGTGACCCCTCTCCAGGCTTCTCTGGAGGGTTCGAGGGGGAGCAGGTAGACGTGCCTTCCTCTCCTCCTTTCCCATTCCCAACTCCATTCTCTATTCCATTAGTCAGGCTCTTTCTACCTGCATTAGCTCCCGAGGTACTTGGTCTTCTGGCCACAGCAGCAGCACCTCCTGTCATAGCTCCTGCTCCAACCCCATTCCCATTCGCTAATCCCACCATAGAAGGACCACTAACGCTGTGTGACATCCCACCATTCTTTCCATCATCATTTGAAGAAGTCAAAGGTCCATCATGATCGTTTCCCATCATAGCTTCAGCCATCGCTCTTCTCATAAGCTCATGTCTATTCGGAGCTCCTGAATCTTCTTGAGCATGTCTTGAACCTCTCCTTGTTGGTTTGTTCTGAGTAGATGGGGAAGAATTGAGGTTGTTTGGAGAAGAGGTTACACCATTTCCAGAAGAAGGAGGTCGATTGGAAGAAGACTTGGCCATAGGAGAAATAGAGGATTGAGGTTCAGCTGTGATCTTCCTGGTTGGATCTGGGAAAAAAGAAGCTGAAGGAGATGAACTCTCTTGAAGAAGTGAAGGAGAAGGAGATTGAACGTCTATTGAAGGTAATCCAACGTTTGATGGAAGGATCCGCTGGTTCTCAGATAGGTCCGATGGAGCAGCTGCAGCTTCAGAAGTGATAGAATTAGAAGAAAAAGAAGTTGCAGATGAGATTGAATCTTTCTTCTGATTCTTCTTTGAGATTGGAGAAGTAGGTCTGGAATTCGATTTGATGGAAGCTGAAGTGGAGAGAATTGGCGAAGTGACCCTTGAAGAAGCAGGTGATTCAGAATTGGAATTTCGATTGAAGAATGACTTGAAAGCTGACATATGACATTCAATCAGGTCTGGTAGAAAGAATTCGAGGGGAACCAAGCGGTATGAGTGGTATCCTTTGTTGTGGAGCAAAGAGAAGATGATGATGACGATCGAGAGAAGAATCGGACCCAACTCAGAGACTTTCTTATACTGGTATAGTACAGAATATCTCGTACTTCTGAAATCAAGACGTTTCTATATCAAAGTAATCTTTCGCAAAGAGAGTGTGATCCACAGCCCTTTCTCCTCATCTTTTCTCCTTGTCCCTCCGTCATTTCCAGAGCAACAAATTGAAGGTCCTTGCCAAGTTGACTGGGACTAGTTGAAATCTAGAGAAATTGACGAGGGAGTCGAAAGATCGAAATCTTTGGTATCTTTCTTTTTGAAAGGAGAAAAGAGAGAGTTGGAACCAACGCCCTCCTTGCCTCGCTGCCTCACATCAACACCTCCTGCTTCGATCTTCTTTGAGCCTCTTGCTTGCTTTCACTATTTCGGTGAAAAATTCGACTCTATCCGATAGCAGGGACGAACCACTTGGGCACTAGACCAGTCACTTCTTCGATTCTGCCGGCTGGTGAGGTCGTTCAAGGCGACAGAAATATGTTCTTTCAGGAGAGTATCACTGCGAAAGAGGTGAAATTTAAAAAAAATTGCTCAATCCGACGAGGGAAGTACAACTCTACGAACGAACGAGGTTGCCTCAAGACCCATCAGAAACGCCAGGTTCTCTCGGAAGTAAAGGCCATGCTTTAGGCTTTAGACCAAATCTCGCATCTGACTGCTCTCTAGTAAGACAAAATGCCACCTTGCAGTCAAATTTCGAGATCCGAAAGTCCACGTTACTTGAATTGAGAGTTTGAACTCAAGCCCCCCGAGATCACGCCCCTCCTGACGAGGACCCCCTGAATTGTTCCACTCATCCGCCTCTTCGAATGACTTCCTTCTCTTCGTTCTTTCTCTAGGGAAGCACTAATTCAAACTCCGGATCTCAAGATCTCAAGGCTTGAATATGTAGAACTATGCTCCGTACTCATCACTATAAAAGAAGTCTTTTTCTTCCTCTCCTTCTTCTCATGCGCAAGTTGTCTTTCTTCTTCTTCTTTCTCTTTTTTCCTAGCGGCCAGGTGCTTCTGTTACAAATTTAACATAAAGCAGTTATCTTTGCTCTTCAAATCTTCGACTCTTCCAGCATGTTGTTCAAACAGGTTGCTATCGCTGTCGCAGTCCTTTCAGCCTCTTTGACTTTTTCTGCTCCTGTGGAGAACGTGAGCCCTTTTACCTGATTATCTATTTCAAGGATCCAACTGACTTCTCTCGATCTGCTCCAATCTCTTCTCCAGAGAGCCCTCGATGGTGTCAACAACCCCCCTGCAGGCAGGGATAACTTTCAAGCTGATGTGAGTCAAAGAAAGCTTGATAAAAGGTATTCATTTCGGTTTACGTGAACCAATCCATTTTTGATCACCAAAAGACTCACTCCCTTCGTCCTTCTTTCTTTCCGATCCTTCAGCCTTTGGACTCCAGAAAGAGCAAGTCTAAGAAGAAGCTAAAAAAGGCAGCCAATGGGCTCTGGGAAGAGGTCGAGTGCGACACCGGATTCTTTGACGGTGGAGAAAATGATGATTGTGATGGTTGGTTCAAAAGAGGAGACGACTCATGGTTCAGAAGAGCTGACCAGGAGGTGAGTTTGAAGTCTTCAAAGTTGACTAAAAGCTTCTTCGCTTCTCTTTTCTCCATTCTTCTTCTTTTTTGACCTCCGATCCCCCTTCCTCTTTCATCCCTTCTCGATCTTCTTTGTACGTCGAAGTTACTGGCTGCCAGAAAGTCCAGCAAGTCAACCAAAAAGACTGTCAAGAAGCTCAAGAAGGCAGCCAATGGTCTCTGGGTCGAAGAGGAAGTTCCTTGCGACACTGGAATCTGGGACCAAAGGTACTTTGACGATTGTGACGGTTGGTTCTGAAGATCTCAACAGGAGGTGAGTCTGATGCATGATGACCTTGAAGCCATCAACTTTCTTCTTGTCGCTAGTCTTTGACCCCCCCCTTTTATTTTGTCTTTCAGACTCTGCCACACACGTTCTCCCGTCCAACAGCTATCCATACGAGAGTCCCATCTTTAGGATTTGTAACCCAAACACTTACCTGTCCTCTTCCTCGAGTCGGACATCCACGCTCGCTTTGAATGAGTTGAACTTTTGAACACCAGTCGGAGGGAGGTGTGATGAGATGTCTGGATTTTGTTCTCCTTTCTTCAGCCTTTTCTAATTCCTAAGAGGTTTTTCCCTCGGAATCAGTTGCTGCAAGCCAGGACGTCATGGTGAGTTCGATAAAACGATCTCGCCAGGGATGGAACCTCGCTCTACTCAGATTCTAGATTCTGATCTTTCAGCGAAACTGGAAGGCGGAGCAATAGAACAACTTTGACTTCAAGTATTCATAGTTGCATCATAGAAATGCGTTGCTTCCAAATGTTCTTTCTACTTTTTCTTCCCCTTGCTCTTTTTCCCAGTTTCTCCATTCCCATTTCCATTCGCTTCCGCTTCTTCTTCCAACCCTCTTTCCAATTCAGATTGCAATCTTTTTTCATCGTAGTGTTCCCTGATTCTCTCGATCATATAACCAAGAGCCGTAGAATCGTCGTCATCTCCTTCCAAGAAAGCTTGGATTCCAGTTAGAGAGAGGGAGATTCTGTGATCTGTTATCCGGTCCTGTTGAAGCACAAGTTGAAAGAGCGTAAAAGAAAACGCCATCAGTAAGAATTGAGTTTGAATTGTCTGGATTTAGGAGATAGAGACTGCGGATACGACGAGGGTTCCAGCTACTCACTTGCGGGAAATTATAAGTTCGAATCCTATCACCTCTATCCATACCCGCTACTTGAGCAGTTCTTACAGCTCTATTTGAGATGATCTCTTCTCTCATCCTTCGATCTTCCAGACGAGCTCGTAGGACCGCCCAGGCTTTGGTTCGGTTCTGCAAAGAAAGAGAAGAAAAGATCATCGTCAGCAGGATGAGCTCGCAACCACGATCTTTGCCCAGAGAGGCGAGTATGATGGAAGTGTCGGAAAGAGGAAAGTAGAACTCACTTGATGTTGAGACCTTGAATCTTGCATCGAAACTGAAATCCCAGTAGGTTCATGAGTTAATCGAATGGCAGATTCAGTTTTGTTTACGTGCTTTTGTTGAAGAGTAAAGACGTTGGGGTCAAACCAAATGAAAAGTATCGAAGAGAGAAAGGCAAAATCAACAGGGTAAGCATTTTTCAACAAAATTTGAATAGTCTCCCTCTCTCTCGATCAAGATGGAGGGATGATTGTTACTAACCTGACCTCCAGCACCTCTACTCCTCATAACCTCAATCTTAACATCTTTAGGATCAATTAGATCATCTTTCTTCTCTTGATCTTTTTCATCTTTATTACTTAAAGGTAAAACCACAACAGCAATAGTAGAACTTTGTAATTTCCCCAAATTTTGAGTTACAGGAATTCTTTGAACTCTATGTACACCAGCTTCGTATCTTAAAACTCCAAATACATTTTCACCTTTGATTTGAATGATAGATTCTTTTAAACCATCTGAACCTGATGCACCAGTTCCAACTGAGATATCCATTGGAGTTGAAGACAAAGTTTCAACTTCCCAACCTAAATTAGAAGGTTGAGATTGTGCGAATCGAATATACATTCTTGAAATTTCAGAGGTGAAGATGGCAGATTCTGCACCTCCTACTCCTGGACGGATTTCTAAAATCGCTCCGGATGAATCTAAGGGATCTGATGGTAGAAGTAAAGATTGAAGTGAAGTTCGAATCGAATTTAAGGAATCTTGAAGAATTGAAATTTCTTCTTGAGCTAGGATTCTCATGTCTTCATCTGGATCGTTTGATGCTAATGATTGACTGGTTGTCAATTCCTGAATGTGAAAAACAAAAGAGAAATTCCAGTTAGGTAACCTCGAAAAAGAAGGGTCAAGAGTAAGCTTGTGTTTACTGACCTTTTCCTTCTGTTTCCATTCATTCCAAGTTCGATGAATTGGTTCGAATTCTTTCAAGAGTTTGGATCCTTCGATGTCGTCGGATCCATCTGAGGTGGATTGCTGGGGAGAGAAGAGATGGGAAGAAGACGAAGAATCTTAAGTTACCAGAGGTCTCTCTTCTCTGCGCTTGAGTTTTGTCGATCTGACCTTTTCCAGTAGTTTCTGTCTCTTTCTTGAAATGAGCTCTGATAGAGCTAGGACAGTATCCTTATCGTTTTCCTTCTCCTTAGAAGATTTTGAAGAAAATGAGAATCGTCGTCGTGAAGAAGCGGGTGGGAAGAATTTGTAGCAAAAGATGGAATTGATTTGAGAATTGATGCTCCTGCTCCTCTTTACAGCTGTTGGGAATGTTATACTAATCATTCAAATTTGCCAATTTGAGAGAAAGAGAAAGAGAAAAGAGGGTTGTTGGGAAAGATTAGATGAAGATGAAGAAGAATTGATTCGGGCTGTGTCAAATTTGATTTTGGCCCAAGTCGAGAAGATTTCTTCCAACCCAACCCATTCCATTCCATTAATCCTCAGTGATGGCTATCAAACCATCCAAGTCATCATCCAATGGGATCCGATCTCAGAAGACTAGCAAGAAGAACCAGTCGACTACGATGCCAACTGAATCTGATGATTTCATAATGACTTTGGATTCAGATCCAGAAGATGCAGATCCAATTCAGCATGAACCAACTGGATCCGATTCACCTTCTTCTTCTCCAGAACCTGAACCTGAACCTGAACCTGAGCTCAATTCCAAGAAGTCAAAAGGAGGTCTCAAATCTAAACAGAAAATCAAGGAGCCTTTAGATATGTCAAAGAATCAAAGCAGTAGTAACAGCAAAAAGAGGAAAATCGCTTCAGATCCAACTGAAGAAGGTTTGGATTTGGATGAGAACTTTCAGTTCGATCTTGAAGGTGATGATTGGGGTTTCGACAAAGTTAATAGAAGTCAGGAATGGGATATGTCAGTTAAAGGTGGGAAGGGTCAGAGTGCTTTGGTGAGTGTAAAGATTTGGAGGTGAGGTCAACGCAAGTTGCCATTGGAAGACGGTCATATCAGAGCTGGGTTCATGATTCGGGAATCGCTATCAGATTTGAAACGAACGTTTGGAATGATAAGGACCGTCATCGACCTGAGACGGCTTCTGGAAGAATAGCGTCAAAAGCTAATGATGCTAACCTCCTTCTTCTCCCCCCCTTTACCACCTCTCAGCCCAAGCTATCTGTAGATGATATCATTGAACGTCGCAAGAAATCAAGACCGGAAGTTCGTCTCCCATCTCCAGAAGAAGACGAAGGGGACGCAGACGATGAATCAGCTGTGAATGACCTCTCTAAAGGAGAAGATGCTGATGAACTCGAATTCCATGGATTCAATGAAGATGAAGATGAAGAGATGGATAGTGGAGATGATCAAGGTGAGTGGAACTTGAATTGCTTTCTGGAACTATCTTACTGCTTCCCATGCCTCCTTTTGAGACTTTCCCTCTTAACTGCCTTGCATCTCTCAATTCTCATCATCAGATGCCTTCGGAGCCGGAGCTCGTAAGAAAGCAGTCGAAGATTCTGCAGCTCAAGATTCAGAGGAGGAAGAAGAAGATGATGAATGGGATGATCCAGAACTATCAGAAGAAGTAGATCAAGAAGAATCAGAATCCTCATCAGATTCAGGAAAAGAAGATTCAGACAATGATTCTGAAAAAGAATCTGAAATTGAAAAGGCAAAGAAAGCTGCCTATTTCGCAGCTGAAGAACCTTCAAAGAAATCCTCTTTTGAAACCCAAGATTCAACTCCATCTTTTCAAGATCTTTCACTTTCAAGACCTTTACTTCGAGCTTTAGCGACTTTGAATTTCCATATTCCAACTCCCATTCAAGCGAGAACCATTCCGATCGCTTTGGCTGGAAAGGATCTAGTAGCTGGAGCTGTGACTGGTTCGGGAAAAACTGCTGCTTTCATGATTCCGGTTTTGGAAAGATTGGCTCATAGAAGTAGAGCCAAAGGAGAAGCTAAAACTAGAGTTTGTGTTCTAACTCCTACAAGAGAATTGGCTATTCAATGTATGGGAGTTGGTAGAGCTATTGCTAAGTTTTCTGACATTAGGTTTTGTCTTTGTGTTGGTGAGTGACTAGGAGAGAGAATCGTCGAGATCGTGGGGGTTTGATTTTCTGACTCTTTTCCTTTCAATCTTTTCGCGATACTCTGACAGGTGGACTTTCTGTGAAATCTCAAGAAGCGGAACTTAAACAAGGACCTGAAGTCATCATTTGTACTCCAGGAAGACTTATAGATCATGTTAGAAATAGTGCTTCTTTCAGTTTAGATGACATTGAAATCTTGATTATGGATGAAGCTGATAGAATGTTAGAAGATGGTTTCGCAGCTGAATTGGATGAAATCATTCAGGCTTGTCCAAAAGCGAGACAAACCATGTTGTTCTCTGCAACTATGACGGATAGTGTTGAACAATTGGTTAGATTAAGTCTTAGAAGACCTGTTAGATTATTTGTTGATCCTAAAAGAACTACCGCCGCTAAATTGATTCAAGAATTTGTTAGAGTTAGAGGGATCACGATGAATTCGGAAGCAACTGAAGGTGAAGTCGTAGATGAAGAGAAGAAAGAAGAAAAAGGAGGTAAGAGATCTATTAAAGGTGGTAGAACTGAAGATGAAGCTAGACCTGCTCTGTTATTAAGTCTCTGTACTAGAACTTTTAGACATGGAGTCATCATCTTCGTTAGATCTAAAGCTTTGGCTCATCAACTTAGAGTCGTCTTTGGTCTTTTGGGTTTAGCTGCTTCGGAACTTCATGGAGATCTATCTCAAGATCAAAGATTGGAAGCTCTTCAATCTTTTAGAGATGGGAAAACTGATTTTTTGATCGCTACGGATTTAGCTAGTAGAGGTTTGGATATTAGAGGGGTTCAAACTGTTATTAATTATGATATGCCGGCTCAATTTGAACAGTATTTACATAGAGTTGGTAGAACTGCTAGAGCTGGAAGGAATGGAAGGTGAGTTTCTTCGACAGAAGACCCCAAGTTCTTCCACACAAGACCCAAAGACATTGACCAATCCAGTCCTGATTCGTCTTTCATTTTCGACCTCTCTCTTCTGTTCACCAGGGCTGTCACTCTGGTCGGTGAATCAGATCGTAAACTTCTGAAAACAGCATTGAAACGTTCATCTTCTTCTCAAGTACGTCATCGATTGATTCCTGCTGATGTCGTCTCTGCGGTCGCTTCTCAACTTAATTTGCTCAAACCTGAAGTGGATTCAGTTTTGGAAGAAGAAAAAGAAGAGAAAGCTTTTAGAGTGGCTGAGATGCAGATCAAGAAAGGAGAAAATATGATTGAGCATAAAGATGAGATTTATTCTAGACCGGCTAGAACCTGGTTCCAGAGTGAGAAGGATAAGAAGGAAGCTAAGGGTGAGTTTTGTTTGGAGGAAGGAGAGGTTAGGAGGAGATGACGGTTCTCTGACATTCTCATTCTTTTGTTCTGTTTCGTTTTCCAGATATTTCCAAAGCTGAGTATGCAGCTAAGGTTGATGTTGTTAAGGCTAGAGAAAAACTGAAGGAGGGGGATCCAAAGAAGGTGAGCAACAAAGCAACAATTTTTTGACTCGACTCGTCTACTCAGAAGTCGCCTATCTAATCTTTCATTTTCTCTCTCTGAACCACTCCTCCTTATCTCCCACTACCAAAGCGTGACCGATTCGCCGGACTTTCAAGAAAAACAAAACGTTCTCGAATGGCTCGAGAAGAAGTGGAAGCTGAGGAAGCAGAAGAGAAAGGTCGATCTTCCAAACATGAAGTTAATGCTTCCATCAGAGCTGCCAAGAGATCTCAGAAGCCAAAGGAATTGGGAATCATGGAACCTAAGAGACAATCTGGAGGAAAGGAGAAGAAGAAAAAGAGGAAACAGGATTATGACTCTAAGAAGAGAAGTAGCACTGGAAGTAAGTCTGCTGGGAAGAAGAGTAGTTTCTCTAAGGATTTGGGTGAAAGATCTGGTGGTGGTGGAGGAGGTGCTCCAAAGAAGAAAGTCTCGAAAGCAAAGAGTAAGATGAGGCGCTGAGCGGAGGGGCTATCAAACTTTTTCTGCGACAGTTGGTGTAACTTCTCCTTGTTCAAGTTTTTCAATCTACTTCTCCATTCATTCTGCAATTTAACTTCTTATCTTCTTTCCACTTGATTCATTCGTTCAACGAGGCAATCTTTTCTGTCGATCTCGAGCGATTGAGCCCAAATTTACCTGATTGCTGATTTTTTGGGAAGCTGAGTCGCTGAAGCAGGTGCTAGACGAATCATACAGAGGGTCACTTTGTCTATTTGGTTAGCAGGAGGCGCTGAGCGATGCGAATTAGAAACGGTTGGAGATTGTCGAGTTCCCCGCTTGCCTCCGGTACGCCTTCGTTAATTTTTCGAGCGTTAATTACTTCTCGGAGCGATGATAAAAGAAGCCTTCTGATTTCTGATTAAGAAATCTGTAGACCTAAGTGAATCAAGTAGTTCGTTCTAGCTTCTAGGGGAGACGAGAGACTAACAGTTTCTCCAAGGGAGTGGAAGAACTTTGAAAAGGTGCGCTAAAAATTCTTGATGCTATATATGCTATGTGTCAATTTAGTTTTGGTTTCAGGTTTGTTTGGTCGCATGACTTGATTGAATCGTTTTGGGTGGACAATCTCGAAGATTTGAGCAAGAAAGAAAGAGGGGTTGAATTGGAAGGAGAGTGGCAAAAGAGATGGGAAGATGGCCGAGCGGGAGAAAAATTTAAAAACGCACAGACGTGGTGGTCGGGACAAGGTTCGCGATGATCCCGTTCATAACGTGGAGCGCGAGGTCGTATCGCGTGATGGAAATGAAAGAGGCAAACGAGGAGAGAGAGAGAAGAAAAGCCCACTAAATGGAGGGCAGTTTCATTTTGGGGAAGCGAGGGAGAAAGCCCTGGAAATTCCTCTTTGGGAAGGTCGCAAGAGAAACGAGAAACCCCCTACATCTTCCCTCTTCTCTTTGCTGTTTCTATCACGTCCTCGCTTCCATCTTATTTTTGAAATAAAGATCGTGGGGGTCGTTTGAGAGCGTCGATAGATGGTGTTCAAAAAGTTTTCTCGTGCAGCCGTGCAGCCCGGCGAAGTTTCCAGTAGGCAGATTGGGACGAGGAAAACAAACTCGAGAATCGGTGCAGCAACGGTGGGTTTGTCTCCGAAAGTGATCGTGAGAGCGTTTCTTAAATAACGGTCCTTCTTCTTTTCCTGTTCTTCATTCTCTTTTTTCCCACTTTCCTTTCCCTTCTTTCTCTTATCCTCCCTTTCCCTATTTTCTTATCTCAAGAATGGTCGACTGGAACTCCCCGGAACAGATAGCGCTTGATATTGAGATCTACAAGGTCAGTTTTAGCCTTGAAGTATCGAATTCGGTTGTCCTCCGCTTTCTTGTCCCACCCTCTTTTGCTCACCCTTCCGTCCTACCTTGCCTTCCCTTTCCTCAGGCTTATATCTTCTGCTTGCTTGGAGTCATCTTCTGGTGAGTTGGCTTTATACTGCTTTCCAAGCGTAAGATTTCGCTGACTCTTCTTTGTCTTTCTTCTCTACTTTCCCTACGCCCCGTTTCCGACAGGGAACTCATCACCACCATCACCTACGACATCTCGGTTCTTATTGGAAACATTCCGTGGCGATGGCCGATGGTAGCCTTCTTTATCTCTCGCTACTTTACAGTTTTGTTCAACCTCCTGGCCATCGTTTTCGTCCAGCGAACCCACGACCCTTCTATGGATTGCGATGTCTTGATCAAGGTGATCTTTGCATTCGGAGAGGTCTCTCTCTGGATGGCGTCTTCCATTTTCGTTCTCAGAGCCATCGCCTTGAGTGGGTGGACGAAGAAAACAGGGGTGGTTTTGGTGGGGTTGTGGATCGTTCAAGGAGCTCTGTGCCTCTACTCTGCCTTCACAGTCGATGCGGAGTACGCTGAAGGAGTCGGTTGTCATGTAACTCATACCAGTGATGCTTTCAGGTGAGTCGCCCCTACCCAGAGTCTTTCTTCTTCTCCTCTCCTTTAAGAGGGTTCTCAATTCTCTGCAAAGAAACCTGACACTTAACTTTCCTTCTCTCTTCCGTCTCGTTGACCTCACAAAGTGCTGGATATTGGGCAGCTCTGGTGGTAGACTCGGCTGCTTTCTTCGTCATCGTTCAGCAACTTCGAAAAGCCCATGCAGGAGTTCCTTTCGCCAAACTCGCTCGCGTTTTATTGAAAGATGGTATCCAGTTTGTAGCCGTTGCGGTTACCTTCCATCTGCTGAGCGTCATTCTCATTCAACTAAAGTTCAACGCCATCCTCCAGATCTTCCCTGCTCCTATGGCGACGGTATTCCCATCCATCCTCGCATGTAGAGCTTTCAGAGATCTCTCCTTAACGATCAATGATGCTCGTGCTGGCGATCGAGCTTTGCCAACTTCAAAGTCGAAGAGAGAAGAGAAGAAGAAGAAAACCGCCAAAGCAAAGTTCTGGCAGTGAGTCTGACTCGTGAAAGAAAGAGCTCGATTCCCCTTGATGCTGACCACTGATGCCTTTTCATTGCCCCTCACCTTCTCACAGCGGATGGGAGAACGTCCATACTCCCTCGACTGGTACTGGCAGCGCTACTCAGAATACTTCAGCAGCGAGGCAGAGCTCGAGGAACCAGCTAGGTGGTGTAGCCATCATGGAAACCAGAGCTCACTCAACTTCCTACGGGCCTCGGAACGACGAGGACCTCGAACTCAACGATGTCTCATCTCCTACCTCTCCTGGATTCTCGATCGCTAGCAAGAGAGGTTTGAGGCCATGGGACAGGAACAACGAGAAAGCGGACTACTTCGAACCTTCAGGATTGAACACTTTCCCGCCTACGCCTCTAACCCCTACTTTTAGCTTCAACCGAGTACAAAGAGACAGAGACAGAACCATGAGCAACAACTCTTCGGTACCTTTCTCTGGACCCGGCTTCACCGAAGTTCCGAGTGAACTGTCTCCCAACGGAGATCTCATGTCGCCATCTACGATGGTAGGAGACTTCTCTCCTCAGAAGTCTGAGTTTGGTTCCGACGTGTGAGTAAGAAAAGTGTCGCGACTATGAGCTCAAAGCCATCGCTTCCTGGAGAGCAGCATCAAAAGAGAATCTCGCTGACTTCTTTTCTTTACCTTCTCTTTTCAGGCTGCGACGAGACACCTCGTCAGAGCTAGACAGACCAGATCAAATCAACTCAAACTTCCGAGATGACGAGATTCTGACTCCAAACAACCAATCCTCGGTCTCCCTGGATAACACAAACAATCCCATAGTGGAAACTTCAAGAGCCTTTCACATCGACATGGGAGAAACCTTTGGACGACGCTAGATTACCCCTTCAAGCTTCACTTTTCCTTCTTGGTTTCTCTCTTTACACGGTCATTATCTTCACTCTGATTTCCCAAACCCTCCGCTTTCGATCGCCTTCTACGGTTCCACCTGCATGGTCCAACGTTCAATTTTTGTAAACCTATCTCCTTCTCTTCTCTGTTCACTATTTAATCACACACTCTCTCTGTCAATTAAACCAGTTTCAATTAAGTCCCAAAGGGACGTTCAGGGTTGCTTTCCCTGGCCACCCCTTATCCTGCCTTCGTTCAAAGCTCACAGAGAAAGGCGAAAGACATTCATTTCATTTGCTTTCCTGGCTTCTTGATCAATTTCTTATGGAAGAATCTACAGTTGAGAAAGAAAGAAAGTAGGACTCTCGAAGTTCGATGCCGAAAAAAGTCGGAGAGAGAATCTGAGAAGAATTGGTTGTTTGCTATCCAGAATTCCAGACCAAACTTTGAAGTCCTAATCGCCCACTGAGATAGTAGATTACTGAGAACAAGCGCAGAAGATAGCAGCAGCTGCAAACTTGTAGAATGGAGAAACGCAGGGAGGACAGAGCTAGGAGGACTGGTCTCACTCCCCCTCTAACGTCATACATAGCCTCTTTCCTAGATAGGGGTAGCCTAAGATAAGCAACCTTGTTTTGGCTTGAAATTTGAAGGCATACGAAATACATCATTTGAGATCTTGAGAGCTTGAGATCTTGAGAGCAGTACTTTGGATTTTGAAACCCTTCATTTTTTCTTCTCCCAATAACCCACCCTCCCCGTTTCCCTCTGCCTCATTCCAATTCTCTCTCTCCCAAAGGAACTTTTAACTTCAACAAAGAGAGATAATTAGATCAATCATGGCCTGGTTACTCTAACAAAGTAGACTTTCAAGGTCATTCAAATCTTCAAAGTCAAAACCAAGCAAAGCACCCTCAACCAATTCAATCCTCTTTCTCTCGCTGGTCGATTCCCCTTTCTTCTTCTTTCAATTCAATTCTATTCTATCCTTAATCCTTCTACCTCTTTATTCGAGAAGAGACACGCGTCTCTTATTCCCCTTTGAATCCGTATAGCCTTCCCTGGTGAGTTATAGCCCAGCCCAGGCTCAGCTCAGTCTCAATCCTCTACGAAGAACGCTGGTTGAAAAGATCTCGCTTAATCTAGTTGGATTCAGCAAACATCGCTAACTCTTGGCAGTCGACGTCAGAGTCTTCACCTTCAGTTGTGCAGATACAACAGTACATGGATCCTTGCACTCACACCCTCTCTCTCTTCCATCGTTTCTGAAAGCTGGCATACATTCAATCATGCTTCATTCAACTTCAACCTCTAACTCAATCATCTCCAAGGGAGAAGACGCTGATCCTCAATTGGAACTCTCTGAGCAAGCACCCAACGATTCAGATGAGGAGGGCATACAAAACTCAACTCTCACCAAGAACTACTCTTCCTCTACCTCTGAGACTGAAGATGCAAGTCCGGAATTTCTGATTTCTCTACATCAACCTATGCCGACAGCTCCACCTGGAAGACCATGCCTCAAGAGGAACACGAGCGAGTCTCCAGTCAGAGCCGCCAATAGCGGCGGTACTCCTTCATCCAGCAGCAATCCCTACTCTGGTTCTGGAAGGAGGTCTGCTTCGGAAGGCAGTCGAGCTTACTATGGTTATAATAGTGATGATTCGAGCCGGGGAGGGACTGGAAGTGGAAGTGACAGCAACCATCAAGAAGAAGAAGGGAGTGACAGTTCAAGACATCCGTACCACTGCTCTTTTGCTGCTCCAAGGAGGTTCTCTCAAAAGAGAACAACGGTTCAACAAGTCAGATTCGAATCCTCCCCTCAAGCCTATCTAACGCACTCATCTACCAACTACGACCGTACTCCAATCAAGTGTACCAAAGGATCAGAGTTGGACATGAGCATGCCGCCTAGGTGCAGTAAAGAGGAGGAAATCTCAGATGAAGAATGTGCTGATAATGAGGAAGAGGAGGAAGAATTGGATAGTGATAGGATAAGGCTGGATTACTTCGGTAGATGGGCGAACTTGAAGAAAGGAACTATCATAGGTGGACTCAATGAGGAGGACCAGAGGTGCTCTACTTCCAAGTCGGAGACTTCCTCCTCAAATCAATCTACCTCTTCGCCAAATGCATGCGAGCTACCCTTCAGAGGAGTCAGATCTTTCGGTGGACTCTGCTCAAAGCCAACTCTCCCAGAAGAAGCTCCTTCCCCACGCCAGAGGGCCTCAACACCACCTCAGCAACAGCAGGCAGCTTTCGAAGAAGACGCAACTCCCATGCCAAGTCCTAGCGTTCGAAGAAGCCACCCGTTCGTTCAATTCTCTGATGATAACAGGAGCGGACAGCTACCATCATCTCAATCTCAGTCAATCTCCTACTTCGACCTAGCCAGAAACGAGGCGGATCTGGACGGTGTGAATGGAGGTGGAAGCGAGAGCGGAGCAGAGACCGTCAAGGAGGAATCAACTACCGATCTACAATCTCCTGATGGGGAACCGATACGAATGAGGTTCGTCAGAGTCTCAAGAGACTACTTCCAACAAGGAAATGAGGACGAGGAAGAGGAGATGGGATATAGGAGGAACCCTTCACCATCTCAGACCTTGCTCTCTGCATGCGATCTGGATTGGACCTTGGTTTCTTCTTCACCTGCATCTTCAAGTAGGAATGGTTCTTTCAGCACGAATCAGGACAGGTCCCCCATTCCCTCCTCACGTTCCTCAAGATCCAATTCCCAAATCGAAAGTGAACCTCTGTCAGCTTCGGCTTGTTCGGAGATCGAAGCAGTAAGAGAGATGTTGAAGAGGCATCAATTGGAAGCAAGAGTTTCAGCAAGATTGGGTGGAAACGGTCAAGATGCGAGTACCTCTCCGCCCTTGAGTCCTTTCGGTTCAGATACCTCAGCCACTTTGGACGGTCAAAAAGGAATCTCGACTATCTTCTCCCAGGTCGACCTACCAGCTACTCCAGCAGACGAACCTCTTTCTTCTTCATCTTCCTCTTCACCTCCGACGAACAAGCTTTGCATGGTCTTGACCTCAACTCAGCATTCAGATTCAACCGACGAAAGCACAATCTCTTCTCCGATCTCCTTCGTTCAAAGTTCAACCTCATCTAGCTTCTCGTCGCTGACTTCAAGTCCCATGAGCTCAAGGTCTTCAAGCCTGGAAGGATGGATGGTCCCAATTCCCTCAAATCTAGTCTCAATCGCACTTTCTCGAGATCCAAATTGCTCATCTCACAACGCAAGTCACGTCCAAGCCTTTCTAAACCTCTCGGATCCCGGTCTGACTAGTAGTAGCAGCTGCAACACAAGTACGAACGGTAGCCTCTCTGATGACACAACTGGAACGGATTCCCCTCCAACTCATTGGTTATCGTCTAATGCTACGTCACCGGAATTCTTACCCGTCGACCATCACAGGAATCAAGAATTCAAGGCCAAGACTCATTTGCTGGAGGATGAACATGATATGGATCGTCTAGGAAGTCCTGCCTCCTCGCCTTCTTTGGAAGGCAGGTCGCAATCAAAGACTAGATCTTCTGGAGAAGACAAACCTAGAAAGAAAAGTTCTTCATCAACTAAGAGCAAGGCTAGGAAAGAGAAAGAAAAGCAAAGAGAGAGGGAAAGGGTCAGAGAACTTTTAGGTGAAGATGGAGATTGTTTGGGTGGATTTTAAGAAGCAATTCAAAGCAGCTACAGAGAAAAAAACTACCATTTCCATTCTGACTAAATTAAATAGAACCTGAAGCGATACCCTTGGCACCCACTCCTTCTCCTTCCCTCAAAAACTTTCTCCTCTCTCCTTCAGCAACAAGGTTTATCTGCTTAGTCTTCTTCAACGAGACCGTTTCTGCACCCTTCTCCCTTATTCCCTACCAAAAAGCCGAATTCTCGTCAACTTCTCTCTTCTCTCTCTCTCACTCACAATCAAACATTCTCGCATTACACAATACAAGTTCATTCCAAGTCTATTCAACAATCACACAAGAAAAAGATCCAGAAAATTCAAAACAAGTGCCTCTGTCCCGTGTGGCCTCTCTTTCCAAGCAAACTTTTCTCTTTCTAGCTTTCTCTCTTCTCTCCCCAAAAATTAAATCCGCTTATCACTTTCCTTTTTCTTTTCCCGATCTCTCTTTTGACAAGAGTCGAACTTTACCCACACAAACACATTCCTTTTGTTTCTCGTCGTCGCGAATCACATGCTATTCTTCTGCTCCCTCTTTCCCTCCCTATTCCTCGTTTCTTGTCTCCCTCGATATCACAATTTCCGTGGCTCTTGTTCAATTGAAGAAAAGTTTTTGACGTCTGCCTGCTGTCTGCTCGTGATATAAAAGAGACTTGAGGAGACGTCCAAACACTGAGAAAGAGACTAGTTGAAATTATATTGGCTATAACTAAGAGCTGTGTACATTGTAGAGTGCGAACGAGAGCATGAAATGATGAAAACGATGTGTAATTGATTACATTGAAAACTTCGGGGCTTGAAGTGAATTATTATGGAATCTTGCGCGGAGGGATCCTTCTACATCTCAACCTCTCCTGTTGAGATATCCGCACGGCAGACTGCAGAGGGATTTAAGAGAGAAGAGGCAAGATCAGCTCAAGAATCGACTTCCCTCTCCTTCGATTCTTTCACTCACCTGGGCAAGATCTGACGATCTGCAGTAATCGGGTAGCGCAAGCCTCATGGAATCTGAAGGAAGAAAATGAAAGAAGTGGGGAGAGGTGAGAAGAAGGAAAGCGTGCAACTCTGAAGGTGAATTCTGGAGATGGCTTGAGGAGACAAGAACTCACATGTGTTGACAAGGGAAGAGAGCAGCCATCTGATCGACCTTGAATTGGTTCATGCAGATAGCGCATTTGTCAACTCTGACTCCGACTACAGCCAGTTTCTGCTTGACCTTCCCATCTTTGTTTACCCTTCTCTTTTGGACCTCTACTCTTCCGACAGGGAGCGCTGCGATCTCGTCGGCTCTTGCCTTGACTTCTTTGGCCGGTCCAAGGAACTCTCCGATAGCTGCCAGTTCCTCGTAGTGAGCTCCCTCTCTTTCCAGCTGAGAGACCATGAGGTCCAGGTCTGTGATACCAAGCGAAGCCTCTCTCGTTGGAGCTCGACGAGGCGCCTCTTCTGTTCCATTCCAGACCTGCGTCGAAGAACCTTCCCCTCTGTCTTCTTGAGATAAACGAGCCTCAAGATTTCCGACTTCGGGGGTAGAAGATACAGCTCGTTGAGGAGGCGTTGGTCGCTCTGGATTCTGAGTAGGCGGATGGCCCAGTCCCAATCCAGACAAGGTGGAAGCTGAGGGCTGGATTGTCGGAAGCGATTGAGTAGAGTTGGTTGAATTTGAAGATTGAGATGGTCTTGACATCTGAGGAGAGCTCACTGGAGCAGGAGGGACAGAGGGGCCAGCTGAGGGAAGCATCGAAGGAGGGCGTGGCAGAGGACGAGCGATGCGAGGGCCAGAAGCGACTTGAGGAGAAGAAGATCTAGATTCCTTGGCTGTCGGAAGTATCTCTGCGATCCCTAATAGATCGGCGCCATCAGAAGTTGGCCTGCGAGATGGATCGAAAGCGGGATTGAAAGATTGAGGAAGTTGAGGTGGCGTTGAATAAGGATAGGGCCTCTCCGCCTCGACTGGCCGACTCTGTTGATTCCGTTCCTCTCGATTGAAGCCAGGTTCTCTCCCCTGGCCTACGTGCTGAGGTCTGAAAGGGACAGGTGGAGGATCTCCTCTTTCGCCTCCTCTCCTGCGGCTGACGGTGGCGGCCTGTGAAGCTGCCAGAGAGGCGTTAAAGCTCTCAGTTGGAGGAGGAATCGGCGATGGAGTGCGCCGATTGTATGCATCTGCTGAGCTCCAGTTCTGACCGGTGAGAGAGTGCATTGCTTGAGTTCGAGGAGAGGGCTCGGGTAGATGATGATTGACTGGTGAAGTGGTAGAGGATGTAGGAGGCTGCAGATTTGGAGGATGTGGATGGCTTTGAAAAGCTTGAAGACTTGTTGGCCTGGAAGGAGGGAGGTTGCGGAAAGGGTTGGTCGAAGCTGCTCTGGTGTCTTCACTCGGGATGGGAGGTTGTCTCCGTCTCATTGCTTCTTCCGTTTCGAGATCCGTAGAACCTCTTCCATAAGCAGCATTTCTCTCGAACTGCGCCTGAAGAGCTAGACGATCTGTTGGGTTAACCTGATAAGATCCAGGTCTGCTCCCGGCCAGAGATTCAGATCGAATCGACCTTTTCGAAGGACTTTCTCTTCCGGTGCTGTGCTGAGCCTCCTCGTCTGTTGGCACTTCAAACTTGGATATGATAGCGGAGATCCTACTGCCCCCAGAACGAAGAGGGAGAGATGGTGGTGGCATTTGATGAGAAGCGGAATGGGATCCTGACCGAGTAGGAGAGAGAGGTCTCTGAAGCCGACCGTTTTCGTCTTGATTGATCTGAGAGAGCCAAGGAGGAGGAGCGCCAGCGACACTAGAGTTCCTGGAGGGAGGGAAATGCCGAGTGGCATCTGTGATTGCTGGAAGGCGGGATTGGCGAGGAAGTGGAGCTGCAGCAGACCTCGGATTGATGAAAGAGGCGGGTCTAGCCCCTGATCCACGAGGATATGTAATCGGAGGAACTTGAGGCGGTCTTCTGTTCACAACAGCCCCTTGACGGGAAAGTCTAGAGGAGCCTTGCTCTCCAGCTTGAGGAAGGAGGATCTTGTCCATCTCGTCCGTTTGTCTTCCTGCTTGAGGTCGGGAGCCAACAGAAAGCAAACGCTCCAGAGCAGCCAAGGAATCCTGACGAGGATGCCCAGGAATGTGAAGAGAAGCTATCTGAGAAAGCGCATCGCTTCTTGCTTTCTGCTCTGTCGTCATCCTGTTGCTAGTTGTCTCGTTCTGTGGAACTTCAAAACTTGACGATCCAGAGCTCTTTCGACGACTTGAGCGATCAGAGCCCGATGATGGTCTACGAGCAAGGCTACTGGGAGATGGGGCTGCGTCTGTGGAGGACTCCTGCATCTCTTCTCGACCGCTTAGGCTGCGACGCAGCGAACTCCTACGAGAACCGGCTCCCTGACCAAGATTAGGGCTGAGAAGTGGAGAAGGAGCTGGAGGTGTTGAGGTTGACTCAGTGTTGATGCCGGCGGAAAGCAAGGGTGTTCCGAATAGACCTTTGAGTCTGCTAGAAACGCCAGCTCTGTCTTGAGAAGTCGGGGAAAGCGGCTGCTCTTGATATCCGGAGGTTCGAGGAGCTGAACTTGACTCTGCCAGTGAAGCCGAACTCTTGTTGCTGTGACCACGAGAGGGGAGTGGCTGGTTGGAAAGAACCGCTGTAGACTTTGACGTCGAGTTCGAGCTGGTTCGGGTGTCGAGCACTGGGCGAGACAAGGTCTCATCTTCTTCGTCGTTTTCGTTCTCTGACCCAAAGTCTTTGCTACTTCCACTGTCCTCCTGGAAGTGGCCTGCTCTCAGCGGAGGAGATTCCATTCTAAGAGTGATTGGAACATAAGCACCTTCTTGAGCGTCGTAGTACGAGGCAGTTCTTTCTGGAGCCTTGCCTTTTCCCTTTCCTTTGATGGTCGCTTGCTGGGTATCTTGATCTGGATCTGCATGAGATGGTACTTTGAAGAGGGAAGCTACTTCTTTCGCTATCATCTGATCTTCGTCCTCGCTCGGAACGAAAGCTCTAGGAGCTCGAACTCTCTCCGGGTCTGGCATTCTGCGAGTCGAAGGAGCCCGAGCTAAAGAGAAAGCCCCTGGTACTGAGGCTTCCTCGTCGAGCGACTTGTCTGCAGACTTTCCAAGAGAATGAAGAGACGTTGCCGATGGAGCGCTGTGTAGACTGGCAGCTCCTTCTTCGAATTCGTCCTCGGAGCTTGATTCCATGTTCCTTTCCTCGTCGTCAGAAGAAGAAGCAGAGGAAGAAGAGTAGGCGGCGCCGCCTCTTGAGCGTCCCAGAGCCAGAGGTGGAGGAGCTCTGGGTACAGAGACCGAGGTTGATGGCTCTCTACGAGGAATGGGAAGAGGAGCTTCTTCCTCGTCGCTGTCAGAAGAAGTTCCAGCAGCAGTAGTTGCAAGGGCAGCCTCTGCCTCTCTTCGTTGCATGGCTTCGAAAGCCTCCTCCTCAGCTTTCCAGGCATCTTCGGAAGAAGATGAATCCCCGTCTGTCGCGTCCGCAGCCGAGGGAGTCGAGGCCAGAGCTGCAGTCGCTGGAGCAGCAGCTTGACTTTCTTCAGTGTCCACAACAGCCTCGGTATGTTCCTGCTGAGAGGACTGAAGTAGAGGAGCCAGAGGTACAGAGAGACCGATCCCGCTGCTCTGGGAAGCATTGCTGCCCCACAGAGCTCTCCGTCTCTCAGCGGCTGCGGTGGCGTCATCTCTGAATCGAGAGTGGCTCTCTGAAGCAGGTCGTGCTCTGATCCTTGTGGCTCTCCCGCGTTTCGCTTCCAATCCAGAGCTTGAAGTTGGTCTAGATGAAGAAGCACGAGAGGATTCGACGAGTTGGTCCGCTCGACTGTCAGAGGCGACTCGTCGATGCTTCGTAGGTGGCTTGGGAGCAGCTAGACGCGTTTCTGTCCGAAGAGCTGAGGGAATGGATGGAGGATTCTGAACTGCGTCGCTGGTGACTTCTTGAGGAGTCAGTTGAGTCGTGAGGGAAGGAAGAGCGGTTGAGGTTGAAGTAGTGACTTGATTGTCCAGCTGAAGTTCCTCTGCAAGAGCTTGAGCGGCAGCATGGGCTGCACGAGCGGGAGAGACGGGAGTAGAAAGAAGAGGTGATGAACAAGTTTCAAGTCTCTCCGGGTCTTGATCGTTGATGCTGAGATTGAGTGTACTTTGATTCTCCCTGGCGTCTCTCCTTTCTTGCTCCCGAGTGATCCTCTCCTCGAGACTCAATCCAGCCTCGATGTCAGCTTGCCATGCTGCCCTCTCTAAGCGGACAGCCTCGTCCAACAGTTCGACCTCTCCATCACTGCTCAGATCTGACCCATCTGAAGCTGCATCTCCATCTCCATTCCGGTCTGCAGTCCTGAGTCTTTCCTGCTCTCTTTCTTCGTCTTCTCGAAGCTGAGCGTTGTGTCGCCGCCTTTCTTCTCGCCTTCTGTTGACCCCTTCCGATCCACTCTCTCCCTCTTCGTCGCTTCTGAACGCAGGCGGAGGAGAGTCTGGGACTCGATACTGTTCAGCTTCTTCCTGTCGTCTCCTATCTTCCTCGGTCCAGGTGATCTCTCCATCTGGACCAGGTTGAGGAGGTCGAGGCGGACTGTGAGGTCGAGTAGCTCCTTCCGGGAATGGTGGAGGCAGATCATCAGGATCTTCAGCGTCTTCCTCGGCTCCTGGAAGTCCTGAATTGGAAAGATCCGAATAGATATTGATGGCTTGTCTCCGACTTGAGGAAAGAGATGCAGTGGGTGAGAGGGTAGCGGAGGTTGCTGCTTGATCCGAAGGGTTGCCTCCGTTTCTGGAATCTGGAAGATAAGCTGGAGCAGAAGGTCGATCTGTGAGGATCTCTTGAGCTACTAGCTGTTCGTCGTGAGTTGCAGATGGCCTCCTCGACGAACTCGAGCTTGTATTTTGGTTCGGGTTGGTGGTGGATCGTGATCTAGCTCCCGCAGAAGAACTGGCTCCTCCGCTGCTCGACCTGGTAAGCCCTCTTCTGCTTTCATTTAAATTGGAATTCGAAGTGATGGGGCCTGCTTGAGCCAAAGAGGGCCTAGGATGAGGTTGTGACTGAACTTGAACTCTTGTCCGTTCCCTATCCTGAGACGTTCTGGTAGGTCTGGGAGATGAGGCTTGACCATTTCCAGCCACTGTGCTTGAACCAGGAGCTGCCCTCGGCCGCTTCTTCTTGGGAGGAGCATTGGCTGGAGAAGCGGATCTGATGTTGTTGTCGGAATGAGGAGTGGTAGGCCTTTGAGGTGCACCTGAGCCAGAAGCAGCGCTGCCAGCGCTAGAAGGAGGCCTCAAAGTCAAAGATCCAAGTGCAGTGTTCTCAGCTTCTAACCCCACCAGGGCATCAGTGGAACCTCCAGCCAAGGCGTGAGCTGCAACTCGAGCAGCATTTGACTTCTTCTGTCTATTCCTGTCCCTCTTCTCCTTTGCTTCCTTTTTCTCCTTCCTCCTCATGTTGTCTGGAGCTGTCAGCATCATTCCTGATACAGCAGTGAAAGGATTCGAACTGGAAGACGGATTGTTGAATTGGTTTGCATCTTGAGCAGAGGTGGAAGGAGTGTTGGAGGAAGAGGCTATTGGAGCAGTTGCTAGGTTGACCAGAGATGAGGAAGAGGCTGACTGTGATAGAGTGTATAGTCTTCCTGCAGTTCCATTGTTGTTCGTCCATCTTGGAGGACGTAGAGATGAGGCTGGATCGACAGGGAGAGCGGGGAGGTGAAGCAGAGCTCATGTTAATCAGACTGAAGCTTTCCCCTCTTATGCCTGCTGGCAAAAGCAGCAGAGTGATAGGTGGATTCGATCTCAAGACTGAAGTTTGATTTGAATGGTTCCCATTTCTATCGCTTAGCAGTCTTTTCCTCTTACTTCCAAGATGCCTTCCTGTTGCTCCTGTCTTGGTACTCCACACCGCCTCGTAACATATAATGAACTCACGATTGGGATTCTCCCTCCTTGAGGGCATCCTTGCTCTTCTATTTCCCTAGTGCTCGTCTAGTCTACGACAGTGGTTGTTGATAGGTTTCGAATAGTTGATGATGGATGATGGGATTGGCGGCCTGACTTCTTAGAATCTCATTTCTCATCGCCTCTTGTGACGTCCCAGAATCTCACTATCTCACTTTCCACGAGAGCGATCACACCAGGTCACAACAATAATGTCGAATTAATTATGAGAATAAGTGACCAGGAGACAGAGAAAGAGCTCGGTGGCACAAGTGAATAAAGAGGGAAAGAAAGGAGAAGTGAAAGTGTCGAGTCGAGTGTTGATAAGTGACGTTG
Organism: Golubevia sp. BC0850; assembly: GCA_012976225.1. Lineage (NCBI taxonomy): Eukaryota > Fungi > Basidiomycota > Exobasidiomycetes > Golubeviales > Golubeviaceae > Golubevia > Golubevia sp. BC0850. The sequence goes on along the minus strand of JAAVVG010000011.1, from coordinate 760,764 downwards.
TAGGAAAAGCGAGAAGAGAACTTGAGGAAATGAGAAATGACAGTAGTGTAAGTTGATAGAGGAAATGAACAGGGAGGAGTCGAAAAAGGTGAGTGAAGAGGTGAATTGAATCATTAAGCAGAGACAGAAGTCAGAGAGTGTGGGAGAGAGCTCTTCATTCTTCGTCGAGCTTTGAGAACGACAGAGTTTCGGTTGTAGAGCGGAGAAAGGAGAAGAAAGAAGCAAGGCGAAGGAGATCAGCAAAAGGCAACAAGAGGGCTGGACCGCCATCATTTGATTTTTTCGACTCACCTCAACTCCAAAGGAAGTGATCTGAGGCAGATAGGCACAAGCAGCTAGATCCACAAAGTAAAGATCATTGTAGATCTCCTTCCCATCGAATCCGCCATGGACGAACAATCTCGAATCCCTCAACCAGGCTTGATGGTAACCTCTTCCAGGAGGTTTCCTTCCGCACACTCGTCGAGGCTCCCACTGGAGGTTGACTAGGAACAGTTCCCAGTCAACAAAGTGTTGAATAGAAGTAGGTACAAAGAGCGAAGAGAAGGCATAGGTAGAGGTCAGTATCTACCTGGCAAACCAAGCTCCCGTTCTCGTTTCGCAGCATTTCCACTTTCTCCAACTCACCTAGATTTAAAGTCAGGATCTCGGGAGTATACGCCTGAGAATCATGACCTCCAACGACGAATAGATAAGATCCCACTTGGGTAGCGGTGTGACCTAATCGATTATGAATCTCGTCAGTCTTTACTTGATACCAAACCCTTGTGTCTGTGAAAGCAAAGGCAGGGATGTAGTACAAGGAAAGAAAGAGATTAGCTGTCTTTCTCGTTCGACCGACTTGGCAGAAATCACCCAGCACTCACCTAACTTCAGAATATGAATGTCACTAAAGCTCATATGACCATCACTTCCTCCGATAACGATCAACTTCCCATCGACCAAGTTGCTAGTATGATAACCTCTTCCAATAGGTAGTTTCCCCGTACACTCTAACTTCTTCCACTCCAATCTATCTAGATCTGTCAAATCCAGAGTATAGACATCATTCAGAGCTCCAACACCATTTCCACCTCCAAAGATGATGAGCTGACCTTCATGAAAGTTCGATGTATGAGCTCTTCTTGGAGAAGGAGCGGTACCATAGATCTCAGGTCTGGTCCATCGAAGAGAGATAGTGTCGAAGATGTAGAGATCGTTGAAGTAATGAGGACCATCTCCTCCAGCGAAGATGAATAGTCGCTTGTCCACCATCGTGGCCGAATGAGCTCTCCTTGGTGGTGGCAGATCTCCGGAAACTTTAGGCTTCGACCAACACATCGTTTCTGAAGTTGTGAAGCAGGAGAAGATTGTCAGTCAGAAGCTCATTTTGTTTTTGCTGATGCGATCTCTTCCTCGCCATCTATTGTAGCAGACTCACCAGTATCAAAGCACCAGAGTTCCCTGAAGCAACCTTTAGAATCGCAACCTCCAAACAACCAAAGAACCTCATCAGCAAGATTCGCTGTATGCGCTCTGAAGGCTCGTTTTGGTACAGATCCATGAACTGGAGCTTTCGACCAATACATAGCTGGAGGCGGAGCAGGTAACAAACCAGGAGCAGAAGGTAGTTGAGGTACAGCCCTCTGTGTTGATCTCAAAGATCTCGAATGACTTGAAGGATCCGCTGATTTCTCCTTTTCCCTTTCTTTCTCTTTCTCTCTACTCGAATCCTTCTTAGAAGAAGAAGTCGGCTTGGAGGAAGAATTGATATTCGAGTTCGAGGTTTGAAGAACCGTTTTAGTTGAAGAAGATGAGACCGATTTCGGATTTGAAGGGGTTGGATCTAGAAAATCTTTCCTACTATCAGATCTAGAAGAGGAGCTAGCTTTTAATACATTAGATGATAATTTAGATTTCGATTTACTGATTTCGTCTTCAGAACTGAACGCATTATTATCGTTCAAGCCAATCCCAAGTCCATTATTATGAGCCTTATCTGCTCCATTCGAATAAATAACGCTAGCTCTAGGGGTAGTAGTAGTATTTCCATGACTAGCACCAACTCGCTCTCTTTCGTCTTCATTCGAAGTTTGAGCTTGATGAGGCATCGGAGGGATAGGACCTAGACCAGTGCCATTCAAAGGTTTCTTACTTCCCAAAGGACTCTCTATCCTAACCGCACCATCCTTCAAAGATCCAGTTCTAGAAAGTGAGCTTCCATGTAATTCCTTGAAGTCCAATGCACCAGGCATCGAAATATCCGGACTCTGAGATCTGCTACCACTGGGAGAAGGACTTGCATTTCTTGATCCAGTTGCATGACCATGTTCATCTGCTCTTGATCTTCTGAGTAAAGTTGAAATCGAAGGTCCAGAATTCCCTTCAAGTTCTGATCCTCCCATCCTACCTCTTGAAGTAAGACCGAGAGAAGGATCGATCTTATCTTCAGAACTTGGAGAAGCTAAATATTCTCTATCTGGATCTCTATCCCCAGAAGAATTCGTCTTTGCAGATGGAGGAGTAGTTGGATCTAAAATGTTGTTGGAATGAGAAGCTGAACGATTGGAATTCTTCGAGGGAGAAGTTGAATAGCCCAACGTTCCTTGACCTGAACCTATTTCTAAAGAATTGTTATTAGAGAGACCACTGTTTGCAATTACCGTATTCCTCTGACTCCTAGAATCGAAAGCTCGATTTTCCCCAAACCTTGAATTCCCATTTCCAGCTCCATCTAAATCTGTCTCGTTCCCAATTGAGTAGCTAGAATTCTCAAGCGTATGATCTGGAATTTGATTTCTACTTCCGTTTCCACCACCACTATGATTACTGGTTGAACCAGAACCTCCGGAAGCTGATTGTGAATGATGGAGTTGAGATTGACTATCCACGGAATCATCCCCTACTTCCTCTAAATCTCCTTCATCTATCGCACCGCCATTTCCGATCCCACTTACATTGGACCCATTCCCAAATCCACCTGATAAATTATGCCCTGAACCATAATTGGAACCAGATCCAGAATTAGAGGAGACCATCACTCCAGTTCCACCACCAAAGGAATCTTTATGACTCAAAGTATGGGATCCCTTTTGAGTTTGATAGTTAGGAGGTAGTCCCCCTAGATTTCCATGAGAAATCACAGAGACTGAAGGTTGAATAGAAGAGTTTCTAGGAGAAGATGGACCACCGACTGCAGAACCGTTTGTGGATGAATGGGCGGATTGATTTGAAGGCCTTCTTGAAGAGATTGAAGCTGCAGCGCTTCCTGAAGTTGAAGAAGACCTTGACATTGACATGATCGTTAAAGGTTGAGGTAGAGGTAGAGGCGGTTGATGATAGGAAGGAGACTGAGATGGAGACAGGGGAGAGGATGAGATTGGAGAAGCGGTTGCTATAGCTATGAAAGAAGGATCTGTTGAATTGAGGATATTCAAAGTTGAAGGTTTGACTAAAGATTGAGATCTTAAAGCACTTCTTGTGGTTAGACGAGGTGGAAGAGGGGTGGAAGTAGAGTTATTAGTTGTCGAGAATGAATCCTCAAAGATGCAATCTTCAGTATGATCAGATCTTGTCGAATTTGAACCGATTGAAGCAGCTGAGCTTACTGTAGTTACTGGATCAAAGATTGGATTAGAATTGGAAGGTGACTTGCTATGAAAGAGAGATGATATAGAGCTTCTCTTTCTAATCGCAGTGACTGTCTCTGATTCTGAAGTGACGATTGAAGTGGTAGTGGTAACGAAAGGAGCTCCCAACTGAATTAAACTGTTATTAGTAGAAGAATTTGAAGATTGAAATGAACTTGTGCTCTTATTGCTTCTGTTGTTCCCTTTATTGTCCAGTCCTGACGAGACTTTGGCTGGTCTGTTCTTTGGATTAGGTAGATGAAGACTTGAAGCCAAAGAAGAGAATGAGAATTTTGATGTGATGGAATTCCTCCTGTTAGAGCTTGAATCGGATGCAGAATTGGAATCCTCAGTCGGAGTAATAGCTTTCGAAGCGGTTGGTGGGTGATGGGAGGTGGGACTCGCTCGTCTCTGGCTGTATGAGTTAGAGGGGCTCATTTTCAGCACTTCGTCGCACAAGAAAAGTGCCGAAAGGAGAAATGAAGATTAGAGGAGGAAAGGAAGTAGGATCGTCAAGGGAAAGATTGATTGCAGTAGTGAAAGATCGAGCCATCTTCAGCTGGGAGCCGCACCCATCCCTCTGTCTGCTGTGCTGTGCTGTGCTGTGCTGTGCTGTGGGGATCAAATATCGTGTGCTTTGAGATAAGATGATAGAAGAGATTCTAGGAAGTCTGAAGGCCGAAACAGGATCCCGATGCCTTAGAAGACCCAAAAGGAGAGATTTGACCAAGGGTCTGTCTCATCCCTGGCGTTGCTCGTGGCTCTCCTGGGATGATCTTGTTGACGATCGACGATCGACAATCGACAACAGGCGAACAAAGGAAGAATCTGCCGCAGGCATTGATTCAGTTTCATAAAAGGCCATCTAAAAGTACAGTGAGTGAGAAAGGCTTGGTGACAGAACGAATGCCGGTCAAGAAAACGGTGAAAAAGAAAACTTCATGATACAGGAATAAGATGAAGCGAACTTGGAATAAATCATGCGAGTTTTGAAGAAGGGAAAGGGAGAAGAAGGGAAAGAGAACCGAGAAGTACTAGCCCAGGGTAGGCGAAGCAGTGGAAGGAGCTAGAGAATCAAACTTGGAATTCAAGTCCTTTCCATTTCCTGGAATATTGGAATTGGTAGTAGGAAGACCATTAGTAGATCCGAAAGCTCTTGGCCAGCCAGATAAGCTGCCAATTGGACCTGGAGAATGAGGGAAAGAATAAACAGAATCGACTTTGTTTTGATTCATGGCTCTTTCCTTTTCCTTGGCTTTGATGTTTTCCAATCTCTCATTCATTAACCTTGCTAAAGCCAACCTTTGAAAGGTGTTGAGTGTTTGAATGTACTTTTTACCAATTGGATGAGATGAGATATGAGAAAGAAGGTCTACGACTTGTGATCGTACTAGTGCTGAAGGATGAAATAAACCGAAAGCTAGAGGCATCAGTCCTCCAGAGTGAGAGGGTAGCATTGAAAGAAGCTAAATGGAGAAATAGAAGAAAAAGGAAGATCAGCCAAAAAATGTGACCATCTTTGAAATTTCGCACTTCAGCTGGATCCTCAATGAACTCACCTCGATAATTTGCTCTGAAGATTTGATGTTCCTAGCCAAAGTCTCGAAGATCAAGTCAGTTTCTCCATTAGCCAAATTTTTAGCTTTTTTGAGTCTTGAAACTTGATGGAGAGCATCGAACCCTTTGATGGATCGAGTTGAATCTCTTCTCTGTTCGTCGGATTTGTATAACCTATAAGCTTCACTTCTTCTCCAACCTTCACATCTCATTGCATTGAAAGTGATTTCTCTTAATTCAGTTTCTCTATCCGAATAAACGATTCCAGATCCGAGTTGACCATTGAGATAAGGTTGAGAAGCCAGACTGAGAGACGTATGACCGTAGAAGTGCTCCTCGTGTCTTGCAACCAGTCGAGCAAAGCTTTGAACGAATTCAAAGACTCTTGCTCGAACGTACTTCTCACCGCAGTTGGAAGAGATGGCCGAGAGAAGCTGAAGGAGAGGAAAGAGGAGACAAAGAGGTCAGAGATAGATCAATGGTCTCTATCGACTAGTTTTGAAAGTCCACTCACCTCTTCTACGAATAGATTGTCAGGAGCATCCTGTCGAGCTTCGATCCCTGTAGTGGTTCCAGCTCTTTCTCTTCCGCTTCGAATCGAGCTGGCAGTGGGAGCTGTGACGCTTTCTTCTTTGGTTCCATCGCTTCCCATAGAAGCCAGACTTCCATTTGAAAAGGCATCTCTAGTCATTGCGGGTCGAGGATTGGAAGCTAGAGGAGGCGCAGGCTCCATATCCTTAGCGACAGTGACTTTCCCATTCTCTAGGTTGAAAAGAACATCCCAAGCATGAAGATCTTCGAATCGAGGGTTCGTGACTCCTGCGATGTAGCCGGGACTGAAATGATTCAAGATAGACAGGGAGAGATTGATGAGCATCAACATCAACAGACCTCGGAAATGAGCTTGGATTCCAAGATCCTAACTAAAGAAACCGGAATTTCTAAACTCACATCTTTTCCAGTTCATCCAGATTCGTCAGATTCGTGTAAGGGAAAGCTCTCTTAGTGAATCCTCTGAAAACAGCTCCACAACCACTTCCAAGAGCACAAGCAGCTAAAACGAAGTTAGCAACTTTCCCAGCAGGTTGACCATGACCTAAAAAGACGACTCTTTTCTGAGTTGCCAAAGCATTGAAGAGTAAAATGATTGGATGAGTCAAAGCACCATTGGAATGAAGATGAGGATGTTGAGGACCAGAAGGCATTGAAGAATGACTAGAGAAAGAGGTGATGAGCGTCGTGAGGGAATACTATGAAAGAGAAGGGAATGAAATCAGTCTGACTGAGCCCGTGATCTTCTAGCCTTGCTTCATGAATATAAACGCAGAAAGATGACCAGCGAAGCATGAGAATCTATAAACTCACATCTCCAACTTCCTCCGGAAACCCACTAGTAGGAATTCTAATCGCAGTAATCTTGTCTCCAAATGACAATTGAGTTTCATAAAAATGAGTATCCTTAGATTGGGAGATGCTACCATTTCTCAATTTCTGATTTGAAGAAGTAGTTCCAAGAGCAGGAGAAACGCTTCTATTAGAATTGGAACCGATTAAACCAGCAGGAGATTGAGGTCTTTTATTCCTTTGATCTGTAGAAGCATTTGAAGTTCTTCTCAAGATTGAGGGTCTTAAAGAAGCAGCTGAAGTTCTCCTTGGAATGGTTCTGCTAGGATTAGTAGAACTATTTGGAGGATGAGAAGAATTTGAATGGTTCATCTCTCCTCCTCTAGCATCTTTAGTTTCAGAAACTGAAGAAGCACTATTACTATCTACTCTTTTGCGATTTGTGTTCAACAGGTTCGAATCGTTTTCTTCGGTATTTGTTAATTCTTCATCTTCAATTGATGAACTTGCTTCTAACAATTTATTAGCTTCCGATGCTCTAAGAGTTTGTTCTCCTCCATTTCCAACATTGATTCCAAAATTCGAACTACCACTACTTCCACCTCTACTTCTTCTTCCAATTTCTAATTGAAGGAATTTCTCTTCAAATAAATCTGGTCTATCAAAAGTTCGAAGGATCAATTTCTCCTCTCTAGAGAAATTCGGAATCCCAGTTAAATCTAGAGAGTTGATTGAATCGTACAATTGGATTAGAGGATCTATTGTTGGGCTGATGAAATAACTGTCAAGAGCTAGGAGTAGAAGTGGCTGGGAATTTTTGGAAAATCAAATGAAAAAGTACTAGTGTTAAAAGGGGTGACTGATAGGGATCAGTCGAGAGGAGAAGGAACTCACCTTGAAGACTTGAATGAAAGGATGCCTGGTTCCAATAGCTAATGCTTTGACCATAGCTCCTCTGATGGATTTTACAAAGTAGCAGATCTCCATTTCAGCATGAATCCATGGAATACCTCGAGAAGAAAGGGTTGCAACCCTCCCTTGAATGTCCTCATTCTCTCCTCCTCTCTCCTGCTACTCACCTCCTAACTGTATTATCATGCTTGGTTCTAACCAAATTCAAAACGTAAGTCAACCCACCTTTCTCACTCCCACTACTTCGATTAGAAGATGAAGGTAGAGGGCTTGTACTCCTCTCCCTTTCCCTTTCCCTATCCAATTCGTCTTCATTCTCTCCCATCTGATTCTGTCTAGAAGGAGCTAGAGAAGAGGATCTACTCCTCGAACTTAAAGCAGTTTCAGGTCGCTGAGGTTCTGAATTGGAATCTTTTAGAAAGAAGATGGTCCAATCTTCAGCTCTTGCGTGAGCTCCATCTGGTAACATTAGTTCTGCTATCATGCTGTTCAGGTCAAGAGAAAGGGAATAGAATAGAAAGTATGATGAGCAGTGCTAGTCTATCTGAGTTGTAATGCGTTGCACTCACTGATTGTCATGTTGAATTGGATTTGGATATTGAAAGCTTAAAGTTGAACCTTTATCGATATCGAATTCTGCCATTAAACAGAAACTGCAATGCTTTGGTGGATTCATGGTCATGGTAACAGCTCTAGTTCGTGGTTGTGGTTGTGGTTGAGGGGTAGAGGTAGAGGTGATAGAGGGAGTAGTAGAAGTAGCACCACTATTAGCAATAGGAGTAGTCACCGATCGAATGGATGGAATTGAAGAAGATTCATTAGACAGGATCGATTCCGATTTAATCTTGATCTCATCCTTGACTGTCACGTCCATTTCCATGTAGAGTAGATTAGAGTCAGTTGATGGTGTGAGTGTACAGAAAGCATCGCACTAGCACTTTACTCCTCCCTCCCTCTTGACCCTTACTACCCTTATCAACACCTTCTCAATTCCTTTCTATTCTCATCCTTACAATCACATCTAGATCATCAAACTTCAATCCGAACAATGTCAGACGTATCAGACGTGAGTAGAGGAGCATCATCTCTCCTCTCTGCCTCTCCCCCTCTTCTAACCCTGCTCTCTCTCCCTCCCCTCCCCCTCCTCTCCCAGCGCGAAGCAGAAGATACGATGGATGAAGATTCTTCAGGTTACGGTTACGATGATGAAATGGCAGAATCAGGTTTCACAGATGGAGAAGAGAATCAAATTGAAGATGAATTGGATTTCGATGATGATGATATCAATTTCCAATCTCAAGAACTGAAACCCAAATCAAAATCTTATCAAGTTGACTTCAAGGTTCATAGCGTTGAGAGCATCGTTAACAAACAGAAGGAAGAGATTGAACATGTATCTGCTTTCTTACAGTTGAAAGTGAGTCAGAGAAGAGGGGGTGGAGTTAGAGAGAGGGTGGCGTTTGAGTAGAGACTGAAATGAGCCTTTGAAAAAGAGGGTGGTACGATAAGGGGCTGAAGCAATCGTTAGGAATAGTTGGAATGCAGGCAACATTTGCTTCATTTTCATTCTAAGGGAAAGAGGTTCAATCCTATCTCCCTCTCTCATCACACGATACCTCCGACAAAGACTTACTTATCCTTTGTTTACCTCATTTCCACCTCCAGGAAACCGATGCAGCAATCCTACTACGTCACTACGGTTGGAACAAAGAACGTTTAATAGAATTATGGGTTGAAACCCCAGAGAAATTGAAATTAGAAGCTGGGATTACAGACGTTGAACAATCTCCAAAGCTTCAAGCTCTAGCAAATTTCACTTGTGAAGTTTGTTATCTATCTTCTTCAGATCTTGGGGATGGTAAGGAGAAGAATCCAAAGATCAACACTTTGGCTTTGGCTTGTGGACATAGGTTTTGTCAAGATTGTTACACAATGTACATCGAAGGCAAAATTAAAGAGGGTGAAAGTAGGAAACTTCAATGTATGAAGGAAAATTGTGGTTTGGTAGTTGATGAGAAAACTGTAGGGATCTTGGTGGGCAATGATTTGTTGGAGAAGTGAGTTTTTTGAATCTTTAGAACTAGAGGAAAGGGGGGGGGGAGAAAGCTACTCCCTCCCTTTCTCTTCACAAGATCTGTTACTGACTCCCTTTTTCTCTCCCTTTTTCTCTCCCTTTGTTCTTTCAGATATGTTACTCTTCTAAACAAATGCTACGTAGCTGATTCTGGAATCATGCGTTGGTGTCCAGCTCCGAATTGTGAACACGCGGTGGAATGTGGAATCTCAACTAGGAAATTGGATACCGTCGTTCCTTCAGTTCAATGCACTTGTGGGGAACAATTCTGTTATGGTTGTGGGAATTCAGCTCATCAACCTGCTATTTGCAAGACGGCTGTTAGATGGTTGAAGAAGTGTGAGGATGATAGTGAAACTGTGAGTACAAAGGAGTGGGGATCCGGGTTTCAGGTTCGAGATGGGAATAGGAGGGAAGAGTTTGTAGGATGTGTCTCTTTTTGTGATGCTTTGCTGATTCGTGTTTGGAAGGGATTGAGTGGAATGGAGGGAATAGATGGTGTTGGAGATGAAGCTTGAGAGAAAATGTCATCTCTTTAGCTCGTTCACAATCTTTCCTTTGCTGACATCAAACCGTTCTGAAATTCTTTTCTCTGATTTCTCTAATCGACCTTTCGCAGGCGAATTGGATCTCTGCCAACACTAAAGAATGTCCGAATGAAAAGTGCAAGAATACGATTGAGAAGAATGGAGGTGAGTAATTATCTCGATGTTCTATTGGAGCTCGAGTGAAACAGCTTTCTCATTGGCTTTTTCCAAGAAAATTGGAAGGTATGAAAAGAGACTAAATTGGCCTTTTTCTGATATGTCTCGATTCATCTCTCTTTCTCATTCCAGGATGCAATCACGTCTCTTGTCGTTCGTGTCGTCATGAATTCTGTTGGATCTGTATGGGACCCTGGTCAGAGCATGGAAATGCTTGGTATAATTGCAATCGATATGATGAAAAATCAGGTCAAGACGCAAGAACTGAACAACAGAAATCTAGAGCTCAATTAGAAAGGTATCTTCATTACTTCAATAGATATGCCAATCATGAACAGTCTGCTAAGTTGGAAAGGGATCTCTATTTGAGGACCGAGAAAAAGATGGAACAAATGCAATTGACTAGTGATGTGAGTAATTTGATTTGGAACTTTACAAGTCACGAGACGAAATTGTTCGGTCGGGTTGTTGACATTTGGTGCATTCGATTCCTTTTCTTCAGCTCACCTGGATCGAAGTTCAATTCATGCGAAAGGCTATTGATGTTTTAGGAGATTGTCGTATGACTCTCAAATGGACGTACTGCATGGCATTCTACCTGGAGAAGAACAACATGACCGAATTGTTTGAAGATAATCAAAGGTGAGTTGATCGATCCGATGCTATTCTGTTGCTCCAATAGCTTTCTCTCTGACTATGATCTCTCCTTTACTATACATCTCACTTTTTTTCAGAGATCTCGAAAGAGCAGTAGAAGAACTTTCCGGAGAACTAGAGAAACCAATCGATCCTCAAACGATTCCACTTCTTCGACAAAAGGTCACTGACTTGACTGTCTACGTCTCACGTAGACGTGAGATCGTCTTAAGTGACACTGCAGAAGGTTTTGAAGAAGGAAGATGGAAATGGAATGACATGTTGAATGAATCTAGTTCAAAGTGAGAAGTCAAACTTTCCTTTCTTTCGCTATTAGAGCTTCCATCATCTCCACTTCTTTCCCCCGCATTCTTCCCTTTTCACTTCTTCTTTTCTCTCTACCACTAATTGCTTCCTGGTTACATTCTTCTTGTTGTTGTTTTCAAATTGTACCATCATCCTCACACACATCTAATTCTCTGCGAAACCCCCCTCCTCAAGATACATTCGAGAATCAATCCCTTCCTGTTCATTCTCCTCTCTTTGCTGATCATTCCCTTGTTGTTCGTTCTTGTACTACACATCGCGCTTCCTAGGGGGAAGGAAAAACCTTTGAACTTCGAATGGTCCAAAGACGACGACTCATCACTCAAGTATGTACTCAATATCTAGTCTTGCCCAAGCCCTCACTCCAAACCCCGCTGGGAGGCCGGTTCGTCGGCCTCGCGGCACCTATGGGGGTGGGATTGAGCAAGACTACTCAATATCATGAACAAGTCCGTCCACCTTTTGAAAGAGAATGTGGGCATAGAATTTTCTTCTTTTTGTGTGACCCTCCTCAGATCTCAGACCTCATTACCTCAGTAGCAAGGCGCATGCTCACTTTTGAACCAACTACCCGTTGCATATGGCGTGTCCTCCAAATTACTCGACTACTCAACCCAGACTTCGAGATCTGAACTGGAGACATCTGCTCGAGAAATTGCGAGCTTACCCTTATCTTTTGATTCTCCGGTAAAAGTGAGGGAGCGAGGGAGTCGCCTCAAAAGACAAGACCCAACCCTGAATTACTACTTCAAACAACAAATCTGCGGGTTCCTTTTCTCCTATCTAGAATCTCTCGAATCTTAGAGATCTCGCATTTGAAAATGCTTTCTATCATTTCTCCAGGCTATCGAAACACTATAAAAGGGAGCCTTTTATTCTCCAAAGTCGTCTCTCCTTTTTCTCATCCACTTTTTTCTCTCTTCTTCTCCTCCTTTTTTTCAGTAGCCCGGTGCTTCTTTGCTTCAACCTCAATCAAAAAAAGTCCCTTTTTAAAAATTTTCAAAACTTCAACTACCTCCCAACATGTTGTTCAAATCAATCGCTATAGCTTTTGCCGTTTCTGCCTCCTTAGTCTTCGCTATGCCTCTCGAGAATGTGAGTCACGTCTTTCACCTAATTTCTGAAGCCACAGATTGAACTAACTCCTGTCGACCTGTTCCAATCTCTTCTCCAGAGAGCCCTTGATGGTGTCAAAAACCCCCCTGCAGGCAGGGATAATCTTCAAGCTGATGTGAGTCAAAGAATGGTTGATTCAAGATTTTCAATTCTGTTTATGTGAACCAATCCTCTTTTGATCACCAAAGGACTCACTCCCTTCGTCCTTCTTTCTTTCCGATCCTTCAGCCTTTGGACTCCAGAAAGAGCAAGTCTAAGAAGAAGCTAAAAAAGGCAGCCAATGGGCTCTGGGAAGAGGTCGAGTGCGACACCGGATTCTTTGACGGTGGAGAAAATGATGATTGTGATGGTTGGTTCAAAAGAGGAGACGACTCATGGTTCAGAAGAGCTGACCAGGAGGTGAGTTTGAAGTCTTCAAAGTTGACTAAAAGCTTCTTCGCTTCTCTTTTCTCCATTCTTCTTCTTTTTTGACCTCCGATCCCCCTTCCTCTTTCATCCCTTCTCGATCTTCTTTGTACGTCGAAGTTACTGGCTGCCAGAAAGTCCAGCAAGTCAACCAAAAAGACTGTCAAGAAGCTCAAGAAGGCAGCCAATGGTCTCTGGGTCGAAGAGGAAGTTCCTTGCGACACTGGAATCTGGGACCAAAGGTACTTTGACGATTGTGACGGTTGGTTCTGAAGATCTCAACAGGAGGTGAGTCTGATGCATGATGACCTTGAAGCCATCAACTTTCTTCTTGTCGCTAGTCTTTGACCCCCCCCCCTTTTTTTTTGTCTTTCAGATCCTGTCACACACGTCTTCCGCCCAATAGCCATCCAAAAGAGAGTCCCTTGCTCAGTATTTTTAATCAGAATCTACTCTTTCTCTTCCTCGAGTCGGTCATTCACGCTCGCTTTGAATGAATGAGTTGAACTTTTGAACACCAGTCGGAGGGAGGTGTGGCGAGTCTGAAGTTTGTTCTCCTTTCTGAAGCCTGAAACCTGAAGTCTGAGAACCAGTTGGCTTTCTCGAGAGTGCCGGTCCTCAATTTCAGTAGCCTATTACTGAATCATGGCACTTCGGACCCACTAAATTTCCTAAGTATCATCATCTCAACAAGTCGCACAAGTATTCCTCATCAGTCAACACACCCCCTCCGAACAGTCGATTGAAAATTTTTGAATTCTTGAGATTAGGAGAAGATAAGAGTGAAAGTAAATATAAGACAGAGCGTGTCGCAAAACTGAAAACTTTAGCCGAAGAAAAGTAGAAGGATCTTGTAGAAGAGAAAAAGGCGTGACGAATTCGAAACTGAGAGTGAAGGCTATCTAAAGTGTGACTGAGAAATATGAGAGGAAAGACACATCGAATAAAGTGAAAAGAGGGCGGGGGAAGGGGTAAAAGAAAGGGAGGGCGGAACCAAGCTGATCTGTGGAGATGAAAAGGAAACCTTCGAGATACTGAGTTGACAGTTTTGAGAGAAGAGTCTAGATGCAGAGGAATTTGCTGCCCTTCTTCCTTTGCATCTCGTCCATTCTGACTTGCAGATCTTGTTGAGCCTTCTCCTTTGCTGCTTTCTGTTTAGTCAACTCGCTTTCGTATCCTTGTTGACTTCTGATGTTTGAGTTTCTCAAAGTTTCCAACTCGTTGGTAGCTCCAGACAACTCTCTCCTCAGGTCATCGATTTGGATCGAGTACTTCTCCCTCTCCCTCGTAGCTTCAACCAACTGAGCTCTTGACTTTCTCAAATTTCTTTCAGAGTCGTTCAGAGCTGCCTCCAGAGTTGCTACCAAGTCGATGTTGGCGCTGAGATCTCCCTCGCAGTGATTGAGGCGCTTGGTCAAGTCCTTCAATTCCTCTGCTTGCTCCATCAAGATCTTTGCAGTCTTTGGATCCGAGACTCCGGAAGCGTAACCATTGATGCTCGGACTTGTTCCATTCATGGAAGTGGTGGAAGAGGAACGAGTGAGAGTTCCTGGAGAATCGGGTCGAGTACCGATGGAAGAAGAGGAAGTGCGAACACTAGCTGAGTTTCTCTGAGTTGGAGTGGTAGCCCCGTTCGGCAGGGTAGGAGTTGGCGGTGGTGGCATGTTGGGAGGAGGAGTCGGAGGAGGTGGCTTGCCGAACCCTCCTCCTCGAGAGCCTCGATGATCGTTGGAGGACGAGGCTGCGCTCTCTGGCCCATCTGAGCCGATTCGAGGAAGTGGCGACCTGCCTCCAAACTCTCCATTCTGGTACTCTCCAGTTGGCGATGTGACCTGACTCTCGCGAGAAGTCTTGGCTCGAGTCTCCGCCATTGCAAGCTTAACTTGGAGCTCACGAAGAAGAGAGTCCTGCCTCGACCTTTCGTCGGTGAGAGAAATGATGTCGCTCTTGCTACGAGCCAACTCTGATTTGACGTTGGATAGGGCAGCACGATGCTGATCGAGCTCCTTCTGAGTGGCAGCTGCAGCGTCTGCTTGATCGGTAGACCCATTCGAAGCCCCACTGGCACGAAGTTGAGCAAGCTCTGTTGCTAAGCTATCTCGCTCCCTTTGAGCCTCGGTGAGAGCAGTCTCGAACGTGAGAAGAGCTTCACTAGTGTCAGCTAGCTCTGCGTTGAGGCCATCGACGATTGAAGGATCAACTGCTCGTTCAGTCCAGGCTTCATGAGTAGCCAGCAGCTCAGAATGAGCACTACGAGCCTCGTCTCTCTCCCTAGTAGCCAGCTTGAGCTTCTCTTCCGCTCCAGAGAGTGCAGTCTGATGACCACCAGTGAGAGTTGAGAGAGTAGCTTCGTGTTCGGCTTTGATTGACTCGAGCTGTTGTCGGGCAGTCTGGTGATCCATCTGGAGCTTCTCGATTTGGGCTTGAGCCTTTGCTGTGAAACCATCGTGTTCGTTCTTGAGAGTCTCCAGAGCTCGAGAGTGAGATTCTTGAGCTGCAGAGATGTCCGATTGACCAGAAGAAAGAGCGGTGGCATGCTCTGCTTGAAGGGAGGCAATGGCGGCTGCGTGTTGGCCTTCGAGAGCAGAGAACTTGGTCTGGTGTTCATCGACCAGTCTTTGAGATTCCTCGGCGTGTTCCTTCCTGGCGAATTCCATCGCTTCTTCCAACTTGGAGTTTGATTGAGCTTGAAGGTCAGCCAAGGCAGATCGGTGCTCGGCATGAAGAGCAGCATCTGATTCTTCCCTAGCTCGAGAGTGAGAGACGGCAGCAGCGTCGACGGCTGCGACGAGAGCAACCTTGTGATCCGAAGCGAGCTTCTCCAGTTCAGAGCCATGAGCCATCTTGAGATCCTCGAGCGCAAGATTGTGCTCGGAGGCTTGCTTCTGAAGAGCTGCGTCGTGATCTTTCTTGAGCTCATTCATCTGAGCGACTTGCTCACTTTCCTTCTTGGAGAGGACAGAAGCATGAGTAGACTGGAGCTCCTGTAGAGCAGCAGAGTGTTCGTCCTTGAGGCCAAGAAGGGAGACTTCATGGTCGCCAACGACCGCTTCGTGAGAAGCGTCCCTGGAGGAGAGAGATCTGGAGAGGGTCTGCTCGTGCTCTGCCTTCATCTTCTCGACTTGAGACTTGTGCTCTCCTTGTAGCTTTTCTAGAAGAGAGTCTCGTTCCTCCTCGGTCTCTGCTAGAGAACTCTGCCTTGCTAGGTCAGCGTTTCCGAGAGCGGCGGTGTGCTCGTCCTCTTTAGCTTGAAGGGACCTGGCGTGCTCTTCCTTAAGAGTGGAAAGGACCAATTCGTGTTCTTCTGTCTTTCGTTGAACAGCTTGCTCGTGGTCTGCAGCTTTGCGGGCCATCGCGCTCTCGAGCCTGCTGATTGCTTCCGAATGCGAGGCAGCTCGAGCTTCGGATTTCGAGTTGAGCTCTTGCTTCTCCTTCTCCCAGACTTGCTGAGCAGCTTCCTTCTCCGCGGCATGTTTCTGCTCCAAAGCTTCACGAGAAGAACGACGCTCCGCCTCTGCGTTGCTCAAGGTAGCGATGTGCTCTGCCTCCCTAGCCTGGATGGACTTGGAGTGATCCTCTTGGATCTGGAAGACCTTAGCTTGATGATCATCTATACCTCGCTGAGCCAGCTCAGAGTTGCCAGCGGCAGCTGCTGCGAGAGCTTCGGCGTGGGTACGATTAAGCTCAGAGAGGGCTGATTCGTGCTGTGCGTCTCTGGCGGAGTGCGAAGAAGAAAGTTGCTCTTGCAGAGCTTCAAGTTGAGCCTTATGATCGAGATCTCTTCTCTCGAGCTCTGACTTGGTGTTAACCATCTCGAGCTTGAGAGCAGCCAATTCTTCTCCGGAGTCAGGAAGAGGAGCGACATCCTTGGAAGCAGGGAGGTCTCCTCGTTCAGCGAGCTTTGCTCTAAGAACCTCCAACTCGTTTGACATGTTGGCCATTTGATCTCTGTTGAGAGTTTGAAGCTCATCCTTCTCCTTGCGAGCTTGAGATAGAGATTGCTGCAGAGTAGAGATCTCGTCTCCAACGGATTCCATATTTTCACGATGGTTTGCATCTTTGCGAGCCATGGATCTGAATGCGGGAGAGAAAAGCAGAAGAAAGGTCAGAAAATGAAATGGAGACGCACGCATCGCACGCATCTGAGCTTCAGTTCTTCAAAAACTCACCTCATCAATTCGTCCAGTCTGGCGACGTGATGTTCTGATGGGCTTCCATCGGTAGTGTCCTGCATCAGCTGGCTTCTGATGGCTGAAAACTCCTTCTCCGTCGCAGGCGTGAGAGGTGGGTTGGCTGAGGATGCATCTGCTTTCAACATGGAACCAGAAATACTCCTCGAAGCGGCCTCATCTCCGTTGGGAAGAGAAGCATCTGCTGGGTGAGAAACGATCGAAGGCACAGCTGTGCCTCCAGACGTGATCCTGCTCTCCAAGGCCAGAATCTCATCGTCCCTCTCCTTGAGAGCGCCTTGGAGCTGCTGAGCTTGTTTCTCAAGAGAAGAGATCGTACGCTCATAGCTCGCCGGTGAGCTTGGCCTTGGCTGCTTGAAGAAGGGAGAGGGAGGAACCGTTCCTGATAAGGAAAGTGGTCGCGGACCCCGCGAGAGCTCCTGCGACAAAGATTGAGAGTGTGACCTTCTTCGAGGAGAGTCTTGATCCGGAGTCGCTCTGCCCGACGACAGTATCGCAGCCGCCGCTGCTCTCTGCTGAGCCGCTTGAGATTGGGCCGTCGAGGGCATCGAGGGATTGCTGTTCGAGGGACTGTCGGTCTTGTACCCTAAAAAAGTACCGGAGGAGCGTCGAGCTAGAACCTTGCTGTCTCTCAAGCTCTCTGGCCTGGAATCGATGCGCAAGCTCTTCGGTCTTCGAAGACTGGAAGAAGAGCGAGAGGGTGAGAGCTGGTAGGAATTCCTGCGAGACCCGCTTCCGGAGGCAGGTGCTAGGACCTCGAGATCGTCGTCTGAGTCTGGGATCATCGGAGAGGCAGGCATGATCGGACCCGTGGCTAGCTTGGCCGCGCTGACCTGCTGATTGAGGTCTTCGATCTCCTGAAGAGACTCCTTGTACTTGACGTTGAGAGTTTCCAGGTCTGCCTTGGAGCGAGCGTCTTCCACCTTCAGAGCTTCGAGTTGAGACTTGAGGTTCGCTAATTCGGCTGCGATTGGATTGGGTTCGTCAGAACTCGAGACCTCTCGATCCGAAGCTGTCCCATTAACAGGGGGTTTGACAGCAGCAGAGGCCAGAGCTCCGACTCCTCCTGCGACCACTGCCACGGCAGCAGTCTCGAGAGATTTGACCTTGTCTTCCAATCTTCCTCTCTCTAGCTGATGACTGGCTGCAGAATCAGTGAGCTTTCCTCGCTCCAGCAGTACCTTGTCCTTCTCTGAAGTCACCTCGTCGAGTTGACGCTGGAGAACACAGAGACTCTGGTCACGCTCATCGATTTCTTTCAAGAGATCCACATTTTCCTTTCCGGAATCTAGAAGGTCCATCCTAGCTTGAAGGTCTCTGTAAGACTGTTCTTTACTGGCCACATCCTTCTCGAGGAGATCGATCTGTCTCTTGAGTCCTAACTCAGTTTCGTCTGATTTGGCTAGTCGAGTTTCCACTTCTTTGACGTAAGCTTCAGTAGATCTCTCCGACTGCTTCAGGGAGATGACTTCTTTTCGGAGCTCGCTGACGACAAGCGCTTCGCTGTCTCCTTTCGAAGTGTAGGCACTGAGCTTGTTCTCCAGCTCTTGAAGGTAGGATTCCGCTGACCTCCCCCTATCTTGAACAGTTGCTAGTCTAGCCTCCAGCTCAGAAATCAGAGTCTCTCTCTCTTGCAGCAGCTTCTGATTTGCAGAGATGACCTGACTCTGTTCCTGGATGGTTTGCTCATTCTCTTCGACCATGTCCTCCAGTTGAGAGAGAGCTGCTTTGATCAGATTCTTCTCTCCTTCCAGCATGTCGATCGTCTTCTCGTACTCGATGACGATGGGTTCGGCAGCGGCGAGGAAAGCGGCAGAATCGTGAGCCTGGTCTTTGGGAGTAGAAGCTAGCTTCTGTTCCAAGTTAACCTTCTCTGCAGTCAGCTTGGCGAATTGTTGGCGAAGCTGAGCGTGCTTGTCTTGCCATTCCATCACTTCCTTGTCGTTTCCAATCTCTTGCAAGGCGGAGAGACCATTGGCGCCCTTCGCACCTTTGAGAACACTCAACTCTCTTCTGAGCTTGGTTACTAGAGTCTGAAGGTAGTCTACGTCTTCCCAGCCGACTTCGACCTCGTTGAGCTCGGCCTTGTTCTTGATGTTCCTAGCTCTGTTGGCATACTGAAGAGTGTTGGTAGTCTCGCTGATGTTGTATTCAGTTGGAGAGACACATGCAATCATCAGAGTATGAGCATTACCACCCAGACTGTCTTGCAGTAGACGAGTGAGCTTAGAATCTCGGTAAGGGACGTGAGTAGTTCTCTTTGCCTTTGAAGGATCCCCAAGGGCTGAGATGACGTTCCCTAGAGCGTGGAGTCCAGAGTTGATCGAGATCCCTTCCTTGGCTCTTTCTCCAGAGGCGGCAGTACGTTTGAGCTGAACAGAGAGGAGAGAAAGTTAGAGAGGCAAAGGTGAGTCGTTGAACGAGGGGAAAGATAGGAGAAAGAGGTTGCTTAGGTCCGACCTCCAAACCTCAACTCACTCTTTCAGAACCAGCCAAATCTACGAAATGAAACTTGCTCACGACAGTGACCCAGTCTCCCTCCTGCGTTCCAGCGAATGGATCTCCTCCGCCGCCAGGGGTCATGGATGATCTCATTCCAGCAACACTTGAAGGTCTAAGACCAGTAGCAGAATTCCTTCCACTTGGAACTGGAAGACCCCCATGCATGCTGGGAGTGTTGGGACGAGAGCCGACAGAGGGCGACATGGCTCGAGAAGGGATTCCCGAAACCGGACGTGGCAGGCCAGAACGACCGATGCTGCCTGATGAAGGAGTCGTTCTACCACCGAAAGCGGAAGGTGGGTGAACGTTGCTTGAAGCACTGGGAGGAGGAGGACCAGTTCCTACGTACTTCTTCTGAGTCAAAGTCAGAGAGAAGATGGCATGAGATCTTGAAGACTGGGCGTTCATGTCAGTTTCGTTGGTTCTACGAATTTGACTTCCTTGTTCCAGATAGTTCATGACATCGGCTACGTTCTGAACCTTGACTTCTCGAAGACCACTCCAGATGATTTGACCTCCTTTGCCTTCTCTGATTTGAACCAGCGGCCTGCTATCTCCATCCGGGTCCGCCAAAAGATCGATCAAATCCTCGTGATAGATTTCGATGAAACTTGCTTTGGCACTGTATTGAATTGCGCCAGACTTGTTCATGTTTGTTCTCATCTGAGAGAAGATTTGACCAACTGCACGAGGAATGATTCCGGTTTGAGGATCTGGAGTTTGACCTGCGACCAGAGATTCGTAGTCGATGTCACCAACTGCTGTGCCCATAGTGTAAGACTTTCCACTTGAGGTTTGGCCATAAGCTAGAATCGTGACATTGTATCCTGAGGGGTTTAAATGCAAGAGAAAGAGGGTTAGAAGCAAACTTCGATTGGATAAGATGGGAGCTGCAACTCACCTTCCATGAATCTGCCAATGAGAGGCTCGGCAACAGAAGAGTAAACCTGAGCTTGACCATCAGATGGATCGAGGACTCTATCGAAGTTGAAAGATTGCTTCTTTCCTGGTGCGTTGGTGAAAGCAGCACCACCTGAGCCTGGAGGAGGTGCAGCACCTGAATCAATTTGGAGAGAATTGGCACTTGTTGCTGAGAGGACACTTCTCTGCCATCGATTCGGGATAGATCCTTGGTCTGCATTGGTAACAGGTCTGATACGAACAGCTGAGAGGAGAAGAAGGGGGTGAAAGGGAAGAGATTGGGGGTGAGATCTTAAGCAGAGGAGGAGCAACTTCAGTCTCTCGTCCTACCCTGCTGTCTTTTCTACTCTCTCGCTCTCTCTCCGGCCAAGCATGGAAACCCTCATCGTACTTTCCTGCATTCACTAGTCATCTCTCCCTAGAGGTAGGGACGCGAACGTTGACTGAATCTGCATACGTGCTTGGTGCCCTACGAATAGAGAAAAAACTCACCTACTTGTACAGAAGTAGTAGCAGAGGCTTGAGAGGAAGATGTACTAGCTGGTGGTGCCATTGAATGTCTGTTGCTAGCAGAGCTCATTGTGAATCGTGTTCGGAGGTTGTGACTAGTTGGTGATAGATGATGGATTCAGCGAAGCAAGGGAGGGAGGGAGCTACTGAAGCAGTGCGGCTTCGATGAGGATAGACTGAAAATATAGCTCTGATGAATTTGCTGTTGATGGATTGAAGGGTTGGGTATGATATGAAGTGAAGGCTTTTCTAAGGGGATAAACAATTTCGTCGAGAAGGAGACTCCTTCTCGTTGGTGTTGCTGGCTGTTAATGACCCTTTCTTGTTCTTGATTCCCTTCTACTGCTTCTCTTTCTTCTCAAACAGTTTGTGGAAGTTGAACGTTGAGCAAAGCAACTATGTATGTGAAGGACAAAGGAGCGCACAAGTACAGGTTGCTAGGTTGGGCTGCTAGAATGGATTTCTTTTCTACGCTAATTAAAGGCCTTTTTCGTTCTCCCCTTTTCAGTCGTCAAAGAGAATTCTTATTATCCTCGAGAGTTGTCATAAAAAGATCAGAAAGTGATAGAACATTCTGCAAGAAGACCTAATTCCATCATCTAGACCATCGGCGGATCCCAGAGAAAACTCTTCTCTCTCCAGCACAGCCACTCCTCAACTTCATCCTTTCTCTTTCATTCTTTCCCCTCTTCTTCTCTCCTCTATTCAACTGAATTGACACTCACTTCAAAACAAGCAGTTCTACGATGACGTCCTCTTCAACATTAACAGAACAGCAAGTTGAGCAAGGTTTTCACCTGCTACTCAAGCACGCTCTATCTCACGCAACTCAGGAAGGACTGATCAAAGAGGATGATCTTCGAGCAGGCAATGCTGATATACAAATAGTCGGACCAGGATTAACTCTCTTCTATGCCGCCCTTCTATCAAAGGGGAATCCACCTTCGATCACTTCTCCCGATAACGAATTTCTGCTATCATCGAGCAACTGTCCTCCTTCCTTTCTTTCGTTCTTCCAGCTCTGGCAGGGAAGTGTGGCTAGCATACAGTCGTTGGACAACGAATGCAGGCAAGATTTAACCCTTCTACTCTGCGAGAAGGAACCAGAAAGTTCGCCTCTACAAGCAAACGTTACTAGACTAGCAACGGATCTGAAGACAGTGGCGATAAGCATAGCTCAAGTGAGTTCTGAAAGGTGATCATTCCTGTAGAATCGCTCAATTGGTAATGTCTTACGAAGAGAGTGGCCTTCGATTGTATGCCTTCTGACCTCCCATCTTTCACCCTTCTCAAAACCGCAGCGTCGGACCTTCGCTTTGAGGTTCGGAGAGGATTTGGATCATGCCTTAAATGCACATCGACCAAGGAACAGCGGGGAAAGCGCGAGGACGGAATATCTACCGCCTCCTGAATACGAAGGCTCTGGAAGCTATACGAACAACCCGAACTCTCACAATCACGATTTAAAGCAACCTGGAGGCCCTGGATCTTTTCCCCAACAACAATCTCACCCACAACAGCAGCAACCCTCCAATTCTTCTCCGCAGCAACCGCCTTTACCGGCTCGACCTAATAGCGCCGATTTCAATCGTAATGCTGCCCCTCCTCAAGCTTCATCATCATCAGCTTCTCAACTCACTCCTTCAGATCTGGAAAATCTTTCCTTAATCAGAGAAACTCTTTTCTCAAGTTTCGCAGACTGCTTCGCCACGACGCCCTCCTTAACATCTCTTTTCTCTCGAGGACCTTCATGGGCATCCAGAGCTCTCTTCTCAACTCTGAATCTAGCAATTATGGAGGTATGCTGTACAAGGATCTTGTCTTCTGGAGTCAAAGCAGTTCAAATCGATTCAAAACCTTCGAAGATTATCCGACTGGAAGATTGCCCCACCCATCTCAAGCCTTTCCTATTCAAGTTGATCGATTTAGGAGCTCAAGTACAGACTTTGAGTCAAGAGGATGACGAAAGAGCTATGAAGGATGCAGAGAATGGGAGGGAAACGGTGGGAGTAGGAAAGGTCGAGAGGTTGAAGTCAAAATTGATCGGAGAAGAAGAGAGCGTCGAAGAGGATAGGAGAAGGAAAAGCATAGATGATCAGGTGGCCAGGATCTCTAATGAAATCAATAGACTATCGATAGGTGAGTTCAAATGCCGCGTCAAACAGCGGTGCTTAGGAGATTTGTCCCCATTGATTCCTGACTGATTTTGACACCCTCTCGCGATCCACAGCCATCATAGAGCTTCCCTCTTTCGCCACGAGAGCTAAAGCAGCTTTGGAAGTTCTCACTAGTGTCAAAGCCCTTTAACCTATCCCAGTCACTCCTTCGTCTCAAGTGTCAATACTTAATTTTGCTTTTTCTTAAGTTCCATGAATACAATTGCTCTGTTTGTAACTTAAGCTTCGAAAAGCAACTTGAGCAAAACGACTGTGAACAACTTGATCAAAACAGGCAGTCAAACAGAAAGAGTAATCAGAAGTATTTTATTCTTCCTTAGAAGCGAATGCGAATTGACAAGGCTGCTGCGAAATCGGAATGATAATAAGGAATGTTCGACAGTATAAACAAAGAAAAGTACACTAGAAAGAGGCATCTAGATAGAAAGGTATCTTCGGGACTTGATAGCTGAAAGGCAACGGAAGCGGGAAAACGAAGGCGATATTTACGAAATTGAGACATTAGACAGTGGTCGCAGTTGCAGCTCCAGGGGCTAGACCAAGCTTTTGTTCTAGCTTTTCGGCCATTCCATCGACTTTACGTTCGCACTTTCCATCGTGGAGGACTTTCAAGTCACGAGCGTTCTTGACGTTGGCACCGAGAATTCCACCGTTCTTGAGGAATTCGTCCTTGGAGATGGCTTCGTGGTGAGTTGACTCGTGCACGATTGGAGCGTGGTGAACGGTGTGAGTAGTAGGGATGACGGTTTGAATGCGCTTGTAGTCGTGACTGTCTTGATGCTGAGAGATGGAAGAGCAGGCGAGGAGAAAAGGGTCAGAAGGTGTCCGATAAAGTCTTGCTTTTCCATCTTGAGTTAAGAAACACCAATACTCACAACGACAGGTTGAATGACGTTGGCGATGTGGTGACTGTGATTGGGAGAGTAAGAGGTGTTCGAAAGAGGAGAAATGTCAGTTTAGAGGACAAAAAGGAGGGGAACAAGAGATGTTCAGAGAAATACTCACTGTTCGATCTCCTTGGTGAATTCACCCTTGTCAACTACCTTACGATCGAGAGCAGCGTGGTTCACTTCATCTTTGTGACCTGAAGTAACAGAGTCCAAAAGGGTAGCGTCGGAGTCGGTCGAAGAGTGCTTCTCATGAATGTTGGTGACTGGATGCGCGTTGGCGACAACCTTCTCAGTTCCATGAACGGAATGAGCAATTGGTTGGACATGGTGTTGAACGTGTTGGCTGAGAGATGGAGAGATCAAGGAAGGAGTCAGAAAAATTGGATGGATTGGAACGTGAGGCGCGAGACAAGGGGTCTGGAACAGCTTCGGTAGTTTGCATTCGACTATACTCACTGGTGGGAGTGAAGAGTTCTTTGACGTTCAACCTCTTCGATTTCGTGTTGGTGCTTGGTCTCCTTGGTAACGTGAGCGAGATGGTGAACCTCTTGAGTGACGTTGGCTGTGAGACGGTGGGCACAGAGACAGAGTGGTGAGTTAGAAGTGGCTGTTCTTTTTGGCCCGACCATCAAGTGTGAAACCAGACCCTTAAACTCACCTGGATCAGCGCTAGATAGATCAGTAGCACGCTTCTCGGAGTGACCGACTGTGTGCTTATGGGATCCATCAGATCTAGCGACAGAAGCACTGCGGCCAGTTCCGTTTACAGGTGAAGGAGGTAGACCAGCAGTCTTGGAGGTTGGAGAAGTTGGAGAAGTAGATCCGTTAAGTTGAGAGGTCTTGTTGTTCAAAGACTTGGAATCGGTAGAACCGATTGAGGTGTTGGACAGATCCTTGGAATCAGTTGAGTTCCTGTGGAAGACTTTGTTAACAATGCTAGACACTGGAGAGAAGAAAGGAGGGGGGAAGAAGCGGGGTCAAAAAATCGTTCGGCGTTATGAGGAAAGAAGGAGAGAGAAAAGAGAAAGAGGAAGATGAAGATGAAGGGGAAGGAGAGAGAACTCACTCTTGATTTGAGAGTTGGCTTGAAGTTGGGAAGAGAGAAGGAGTTGAGTTGTGATGAGGAAACGAACAAGATGAAATTCTAGCTCTTTATATACCTTTTGAGCCATAAAGTTCTACTCCACTTCCCATCATGGCGAGAGGGGAATGATGATTAGAGAAAGTTGACAATGTGGAGCTCGAGACAGCCGTCGTGACATCATTTCAAGAACCTTAGATCGGTATCTCCTTCTGAACAAGGTCGGTATTTCATCATTCTTTCCTAATCTTTAGACGAAAGGGGAAACTATCTCAACTTGGGTGGTGGCGCTTTCGCGAGCTTGAGTCCGAGCCTGTCTTTTTAATTTTTAGACGAGACTCATATCTCGTTGACCTGAAATTCCTGTTTTGTCAAAGGGTTTCGGCTCCTGCCGTCTTTCTTCCTGCGTGACCCCACTCATGGAAAACGAGATCTCTTTTAAGATCTTGAAGTATTTGGAGAATGGGTGAGGTCGATGACGTTGATGGAGGTAAAAGGGGAACGGAAAGAACCGACCGAGGATTCTTTGTCATTCCTTCCCTTCTCGCATCAAAGTATGCATCAACTGAGACTCGGTAGGATCATAAGAATAGAAATTTGAGAATAATCGAATGCGTACGAACGTTTCTGAAGTTCTGGCGTTTGAGACCCAAAGTCAGGTGCGCTGGTGGCGTTCCAAGTTCGTCGAATCTGAACGTCTCAACATTCGTTTAGCCTTCCTTTCAAAGCTCTGTTTATCCTCCCTCTCCATTTCTACACCTTCTTCCTTCAGAAGAATCTCAGCAACAGTTGATCCTGAAGACCGAAGTCCTGTTTGTCAAACAACAGAAATCATTTCAAACAGAAGTCTCAAACTATTTCACTCAAGGCTTGGGGTTGACTTTCCTTTCTCGTGCTTCGCTCTCTTAGCCATAAGAGCACACATTCAGATACCTGAAATACCCAGTAGTTTTCGTAAGAGGAAAAGGAGACCGAACAAGAAGGAAGGCTTCAAACACGATTCCTTCTTCCAAAACGGAAGTCACGCCAAGTTCTTTCGTCAATAAGCCTATATTTCTCAAATTCCAATGACCCAGATGAGAAGCTCTACAACCTCTAGCCTTGTCCTCCTTCCTTTTAAACCCCTCCTAAGTTTCTCCGCTTTTCACCTTTTCCCCTCCAATGTCAATCAATCCCATTACTCAAATTTAGCTTCGCTCCCAAGATTTTCCAATCCAATTCCTTGAGACACTGAACCTGAATTTGGAAAAGATCGAAGCTGAACGCATCTAATCGATGAGGTACTTTCTCTTGAAGAAACCCCTCAAATGAATGATTTGCCAAATCCCAAGTGCAATTAAAGCTACAATAGTTAACCAAGCAAAGTTTTGAACTCTTGCGTTTGTTGAATCTGAAGAGAGAGAAAGGGGGGGGATCGTCAAGATCCAATCGGTCAGGTCAGTTGCAATCATTTCGGGAAAACGGGATCCTTAGAAGAAAGGTGTGACCTTCCTAACCTTCTTACTTTCCCTCTCTTCACAGCCTAAAGACACTTCCTACTCACCATTAGTATCCTTCATCTTAATCTCCCTCTTCTTAAGATAATCCATTTCATTGACAATCTCTCCTACCACGCCTTCCAACTTCCTCATTTCGGTCTCTAGACCTGATAGAGATTCTTGATTTGCGATTGCGTTGTAATCAACCGCGTCTGCTCCTATGTCGACGTCTAGATCGACCGTTGTTGCGTAGGTTGGAAGGACTGGGTGACCGGATGGGACTGGGAGTAGAAGAAGAGAGAGATAGGATGAGGAACGATGTGAGGAGGTAAGATAACGAAGCGTCAGACGAGAGACCTCCGATCGAGAAGCTGTGAGCAAAACCAAAGCTTCAAATCTAAGAACTAAAGGCCGTTACCCTCTTCAATGAACCTCCCCTCCTAGAGATAGAGAAGGATGTCGCTCGACCATCTCTCTCCCACAATCAGTCGTTCATCTACTTCGTACTCACTCTTTCCCAAAGTGTTCTTAAAGCAAACCCCCAAATCAGCATGGGCATGAGTGTTGATGGCCATTCTAGTTTCCCCCGTCACACCTCTCTTTGACAAGTAGATGTTGTTATTTTTACTTCCATCTACGATTTCAACATCTACGTTTTGAACGTCTCCATCACCTGAGGAAGGGATTGCATTTACAGTGACTACTACTAGAGTATCTGCTAAAGCATAGTTCCAAATACATTTTGTAGTTGGATGAGTGACTGAGGTTAATTCGAATTTGATGGCAGAGGAGAAGGAGATGCAAAGTAGGAAGAAGGAGAGAAGTGGAAGGAGAGAGATAGAGATAGGAGAGTTCCGCCTTGTGTTGAAGGAAGTTGTGAGTGGGAATTGCATTGTAGAATAGAATTCTCCGAAGAATAAAGTTGAAGGAATGGAAGTTGAAGGTAGAGAGAGAGCTCCGTTTTAGAAGATTGAGGATGCCAGCTGTCTGGTCGTTCAAAAAGATTAACTTTGGAAAGATTGGCCACTAATTTGACTTGAGATTGAATAAGGAGTTGACTTGATTATTGCTCTTTGGAGCTTTCCAATTCCAAACCAGCAAGAATCGTACAGAAATCGTTAAGAGGTCGTTCAGATAGCCAGAGCTTGGATGGGAGACAGAACTGCAGCTGTATGCAAGACTTCTTTCCGTCCACATCCACATTCACCCCTTCATCTTCGAATCGATCTCCGAAGGAAAGGTTGAAAAATTGGAAGATCAGCGATCAGCATTCATTCAGTCTTTGGAAAGGTTGATTCCACTTGGATCGCTTCAACTCAGGCCAGCAGAGCAGGCAGTTGCTTCCACTTCCAAAGAACAGAACACTTTCAATAGTCGTTCTTCAAGACTTCAACCCCAGCTTCTTTCCTTATCTCCTCTGACAATAGGAATCTTTCAAACATGGCAGGATTAGCTTCTTACGTAGAGCGTGAGTCCCTAGCCTTCCAGCTCGCAGCTACAGCTTCCCACCCAAGCTCACCCTCTCTCTCTCTCTCCCACTTGTCCACAGAGCAAGTCTTAATGATCACTCAAGACGGAAGAGTCATAACTGGTCAACTCAAAGGTTTCGATTCTTTGGGTTCAGTCATCCTGGCAGGAAGCGTTGAGAGAATCTTCAGCACTGAAGAAGGAGTTGAGGAAGTTCCTTTGGGTTTGTATGTCGTTAGAGGGGACAGTATGTGAGTACCCTAGAAAGATGAAGATTGGTTATGTAGTACTCAACTGGAGAATTGGAATAGAGATCGTGCTCAGAGAGGGAGGGGAATGACTGCACCTTACTTTCAAGGTCAAAGGAAATGCTGATCTCAGTTGGATTGAAGTCGCAGAGTCGATACGATTATGCCTCCAAGCTCATTCCTTAATCGATATAGGGTTCGAATTTAGATTCTGAAGAGACAAGGCACGGATACTTCAAACCACTCTCGACCTTTTCTAATCTCCTGTCTCTCCTTCTCTTATTTCTCTACTCCTCTTCGAACCTCTCTCTCCAGCTCAATGATCGGAGAACTAGATATGGAAAAGGATAGAGCCACAGACCTCAGTACGATAAGAGCTGAACCAGTTCCCGAAACAAGACATTCGTAGCGCTCAGCTGGGAGGATTGCAAGCTCCTCGCTCTCTCTCTCTCTCTCTCTCTCTTGACTTGCTTCGGAAAGTGGCCGGCAAAGAAGATGGAAAGGGAACAGGGAAATTGAGAAAGAGAGAATGGATTACGATAAAGAGTTAGATGAATGATCGATGATCGAGGAGGTCTCGATGAAGAATAGTCACAAAGAAAAAGGGTGAATCCCTCAAGAAAACAAAAGTTGGGGATTTGGAAAAAAATTGGTTACAAATCTGAATTTAATCTGAAAGGACGAAGAGAGCTAGCTCTGTAGCCTGCAAATCAAGTCGACCCACAGAACTCAAACGAAAAAATCTTTTCAAGAGTCAATGGAATCATTCCGAACCCCTTTTCTTCCGACTAATTCCTTTTCATAAATCAAACAAAGAAATTAAATTTGAAAAGAAACACCAACTCAAAACCAACCCATACACCCTTAAGTTTACCTCCCGGAATCCAATTTCCTACCTCTCCTTCCCCCATTAATCAAGAGTACCTTTGTCCGCGTTGCCCCAAACTGTATTCATAGCCTTCAAAGAATCTCGATAGTTATCAAAATAAAATAATCTCGGCTTCTCTGACATGAGATTCAAGAAAGATCTTCACATCTCGAAGATGTTGACAAACAAAAGAAGTACCGCTCGAATCCTTTCCTACCAACAACCTTCTCAGTCTCCCCAGACAGAATCCTCGAGTTCTGACCATTCATCCATAGAATCAGAACTGATCCCATCTTTCCCTACTTGAATGAATCCTTCCGATTGGGTTCCCACTGATTCGATTTCATCTTTCTCTGCACTACTGTCTTCCTCTTCATCATCATCTTCTTCTTCTTCTCCAAAGATGGTAGCTATCACCATCATCTCTTCCAATTGATCGAAACCTCCGCAGCCGCTTAGAAATCCAGAGTTTCTCGGCTGATCGTGATCTTGAACTCGGGTTTGGTCCCTTTGGGTCTCTCTTTCTTCGGCTCGCCTTGAAACTTGATCTCCTACCTTGGTCCTTGGACCTGGATTTGAGTTCGGATTTGGGTCCCATCTTGTATAGACATTGGGTATTTGCGGTCTGGAGTCAACGTGTCGGTCGAAGATGGAAGAGCTACTCTCCCCTCTTTGATGATTCCAATCTATACCAAAGAATTTTGAGTCGAACCTTTTTAGAGGTGAAAGTGAGATTGGAGGCAATTCGGACCTTTTGCTCGCTGTTTTCCTTTTCCCAGTCAACTTGCTTTTGACATCTTCTTGATCTTCGAACTCCCCATCCTTTTGATCCTTCGATGGAAATGCTTTTCTACTTTTCGAGATCCTTCTTTCAATTTCTTTCCCAGGCGAAACAAGTTGACAGTGATCAAAGCCTTCAAAATCATCCATCATCAATAAATCTGATTCCACATTATGGGAAGGGAAAATCAATTCTTTCCCCTCTGATTTAAGTTGAGTAGTCCTTGAAGTTTCTGGAAATTGTTGATAAGGTATCGTTCGACTTGATGATAATAATCCTCCTTTCTTGGGCATAGCGAACGGCTGTTTTTTGAAAACGATTGCGGATTCTAATCCTTCCATACTAGCTTTGAAGTAATTGGTTTTCATTGATGAATAAATGTCACTTTTTTTGCCCTTCTCGCCCACTTGTTTCCCTTTGTATCTATCCACTCTTTGACTCCCTTCTTCGACCTCCGTCTTTTCCCCCTCGTCCTCATCTTGATCTTCCAATCCACCTGTGTTCCTGAAGACTTCAACCGGGACCTCGAAAGAAGTCTCTAGTCTTTTGTACTCCTCTAAAACCTCCATTCTATTCCTTCCTTCATTCTTATCTTTCTGTTTGCGATCCAATCTGTCGAAGTAGTCCTCGTCGTTGAGCGTTCGATGCAGAGTGATTGCCATCTGCTGATCCAACTCTAGACGTCTGCCGTTTTTGATGTGTCGATCTCTGAAAACTAGGAATTCCCAGGTAGGGAGTGAATCGGTTTCGTGTTCAGGATTTGCCGTTCTCAATGGTTCGCTTTGGGTTGATGTTCCGCTGAGAGCTGACTCTGGAACAAATGAGAAGCTGCTACTTTCGGATTTGGTCTGCATGGTAAAACTTGAGGCTTGAGGAGAAGAAGAAAGAGTAGCAAGGTTCGGGGCAAGGTTCTTATAGGGGGATTTTGTCGAGAGTGAGTCACGGCTTGTGCTGGATGACCTCGTGGAACGACACATGTCGACTGAGCAAAGCCAAGACCCCTTGAACAATCTCCCTTTCCTTTCTTCCAAGAACTGAGCTGGTCGGTGAAAGAGATTTTGAGAGGAGAAGACAAATCATTTGCTGAGAATAACGAGGAAAGAAAGACTTGTTGGTCGGATCGTCGAAACAGTAGCGAATGAAAGAGAATGCATTTGGACCAGAGTTTTAAGTTAGATATTATGTACTAGAAATATTTACGAGCAGAAAGACTGACATTCTCCGAGACCAGATTAGAGAAACACTTCTGCTTGACGAGCAAGTGTGGCTGAAGATTGAAGATTGAAGAGGGGCAGCGGGTTTGGTGTGGTGTTAGTTCGACATTTTGGCACTCATACTAGAGCAGTCAGAACTTCTGGGAAAGAAGACTCACGGAGTCTAGGCAGTGATCTTCTCAGGTCCGTCCTTGCCATGTTTCTTGCCACCTTTAGTGTGAGGTTTCTTGGATGGCTTTTCACCTCTACCTTCGCGCATTGGACGTCCATCTTTTGGAGGTTTTCGGTCATTTGGATCCTGAGGCTTCTCATCTCTCTCGTGGACTGTTAAGCGAAACAAAGCGCGGAAGTCAGCGAAACAAGGAAGAGGACTGACAATGGATGCCAACAGAGATCCAACTTCGACTCACTTTTTTGGTGCTGGCTATCCTTTGGTGATTTTCCGTCCTTTGGATGTTGAGGCTTATCGTCTCTCTCGTGAACTGTAGACATGGAAAGAGAGGTAGAAGTTGAAAGGGTGGAAAATTGGCTTTCGTGATTCGGTAAAGTTGACTCACCTTTTGGAGGTTGACCGTTCATAGGAGGCTTTCCATCCTTTGGAGGTTGAGACTTATCGTCTCTCTCATGAATTCGATGTTGACCGTCCTTTGGTGGTTTTCCGTCCTTAGGTGGGAGAGGCTTGTCATCTCTGGCGACGTGAGGCTTAGATCCCTTTGGTTGGTGGGGTGGTTGAGGTGGCTTCTCATCTCTCTCGTGAACTGCGAGTGTGGATCAGAGAAACCGTCGGATAACGGCTTGAAGGAATTAGAAAACACTGGAGCATTGAGAAAGATCCAATTATTTGCAGACTTACCCTTAGGAGGTTGGCCATGTTCTGGGTGGTGGATTCGTGGTTGATCTCCAAGAGATCTGGCATCCATACCTTCGTGTAGAGATGGAGCGACTCCGTGAGGATTATGGTGAGGTGGAAGGGTGGCCCCAAGAGAAGATGAAACGAGGCTCAAAGCTACGAGAATGAATGAAGTGCTGCGAATGGAAACCATTTTTGAAGAGACTTGAAAGTTGTTGAGATATGAGAGAGGGAGACCAGAGATTTGTTTTGTACCAGAAGAAGAAGGGTGATGGATTTGAGTAGAGACGGGACGTTTGAACTGCTCTTTTATACCTGTTTTGGGAAGTAGGAGTAGGACGGCATGCTGTGGACTGCTACTCTGCCGTCCATGGTTGCTGTACAAAAGTTTGTCAAACTTGAATTTCTAACTTTGGATCTATAATAACAGATCAGTGTCGACTTGAAATGTCATTGTGCGAAGAGAGAGGTAAAACAAGGGGTAGGTAACCAGTGGTCAGCAGTCACGGCTCAACGAAGCTCTCGCTTTTTGAGACTTCTAAGAAGTGTCTTGATTTAAAGTCAACCAAATTTAGAATGGCCAGTCTTCAGGCAGAGAATACCCTGGCTGGTCGAGAGAATGTGAGAGAGAAGACGAAAGGGGATGTCTGAGCGGCCGGCCTTGGCTGTGTTGGAAAGTCGCCTCTTTGATCAATCTCTCTGTCTCTTTCACAGCCTCTGTACTTTCTTAGTTGGATCCGAATCAAGCAAGGAATATATTTCGCTATTATCTATCAGGGTTAGATATAGATTGTGGGTCAACATTTAAGACACGAGACACAAACAAGAGAGAGATAGGGAGTGAGAGATCTACTTTGGAAGGCCTTCTATTGCAACCCTACAAACAAAAACCAGAACAGATCTCGAGAAAGCTTCTGAATCGAGTTCAGCCTCTCGGTGTGAGTTGAGAAAGGGTCGCCCTTCCTCTAAGATGCCACGGTATTCTTTTGCTTGCGACATTTGCGACTATCCGTTTAGCAGCAGACACAAGTTTTTTTTCTGAAATGGATAGAAAAAGATTGAAACGAACATTGGTCAGAAAACCAAAACAAGATGCTGTAGTAGAAGATCGCGACTCACTCTTCCTCCTCCGGAGCCTCTATAGAAGGAACTTCGATGGTAGCTTGGACTTCCTCAGTATTTGTAGAAAGTGGCTCAGTCGTAGGAGATGATTCTTGATACTTCCATTTCATCTGAAACTCTCCAAGGTTCTGCTTGAGCCAGTCGAGGCTGTGCTCGTCATCGGTCACTGGAATGTTGACAACGATACCGAAGGGCGCCTCCTTTGCCGCGCCTCTGCTAGCAGCAATCCTTGAAGCTGCCAGAGACATCAGAGCTTCTGAACTAACAGGAGGATGAGAAGGTTCGGTGAAACTTTGTCCTAGAACAACTTTCTCGAGACCAGGAAGTGGCAGCTCTTCTCCATATCCAGCTGTGACAGGAGCCAGATATCCAACGATTGAATTCCAGAATGAAGAAGGTGGAGCACCCGTTAAGAAAAGCTCTAATTCCTTCAGGTTTTTCCAACCTCGAAGAGAGTCGATGAATTGAGCTGCTCCAGCTTCTGTGACGGACGGGAGTTCCAGGACTCGAAGACGTCTTGGACGAGATCCCTCCTCCAAACTCCCAAGATCAGAGTGACTAGAGAGTCTGCGGATCGCCAGGGACTCGAGCTTCGGTGCGTCGAGACTTTTGAAGAAGAGGGTTGACGTTCCCGATGCCCGGAGAATTGGAGCATGATGTAGCTTCAGAAGTTTGAGATTTGGAAGTTTGAGCTTCGGGATCCATGAAACCTCGTCGCTTTCCATGTAAGGAATGATGCAGGTCTCGAGGTTTGATAATGAAGAAAGTAGCTTGACTACAAAACTCGAATTGGCGATTTGACTTCCGATTGTGACCTCTCTTGCGCTCTTCAGGATCCTCAGCAGACCGTCGTCACAGAGAAGATTTGAGGCGCAGTTCCATTCGAGGAGTTCCAATTTAGCTGTCCAAGAAGAATTGATTCCGAGTGGGGCTGCGTTCTGAGGTGGTTGCACGTAGAGCTTCCCCACGCTGAGTTCAGTGCAAGAGAAGACTGAGAGCGACTGGCATTGTTCAGCAATCTCCAAGACGGTACCGTTGATGTCCTTTAGATGAGCGACTGAGAGGATTTTGAGCGTTTTCGAGGACGGAGCGATCGCCAACTTCAGATTTTCCGGAGACCCTTTGCACTGATGAGTTGTTGAGTGACAGTACCTGGTCTTGACCTCGATTCTGATTGTATGGATTGAGTTGTTGCATCTTTTGTTGAAGAACCCGATTCCGACATTGATGTTAGATCCTCTTCCTTTCATCTGGAAGGTTTGAAAGAGATGAGAGCACTGAGAGACCTGCTTCTTCCAAGATCGACAAACCCCGTCTGCCATGGCTAGCGAAGGGGAATCCAAGAATGTTAGAATCCTGATGAAGAGTTCAGGAGATATCCTTCCTAGAAGCCGAGCTTTTGACTCTCGAGATCGAGACGACTGGATCTCCTTTTCTGTTTCTTGAAAGTCGTGCTCCAGATGAGGTAGAGTAGGTCCAGATTCTTTGTGAAGCTTCTTGGTAAGAATAAGATGATGGAAAGCCAGCCCGAGGTAAGCGTAGGTGGCTCTCGAGTGGGCCTGGAAGAGTAGAAGAAAGTGGAGAAGCAGGTGAGTGAATAGCCTTGCAAGGTCTGATCGCACTATCCTCTTCGTTTGATTTACCTCATAGCTATCTTCTGTCTCCAACACTCGCTCTACGTCCCTCACTGCTTCGTAGGCTTGACCTCTCTTCCCCAGACTCGCGCTCCTCAGCAACAGGGGCGAAATCAGGGTTGAAGAAGGAGACGGAGAATCGATCATCTGATATTTGGATAAATAAGACTACCTGATGTGAGCCTGTAGAGTAAAATAGAACCTCAATCTTTATGATACTCACTCGATTGCACAGCCTTTCCGTAGTGGCGAAATCTAGATGCTCAAAAGCGATTCTAGCTTGCTCGATCCATGCCTGCTCTTGCTCATGCTTTTGGGACTGACCAGCCATCCTATGTTGATCTATTCCGATAGAAGATAGATGGTGGTGTGTGGAAGGAGAAAGAAGACTTGGGGTCAACCAATCTTGCATAGAGCTCCTCATGCATAGAGTTCCACGTTGAAAGCGACCTTGTGGAGAGAGAAGAATCTCCACAGCTTCCCATCGATCCAATCGTATTACGGACAGTTGATGATTTCGATTCTGAATATGAAGATGGTAGTAGTAAAGAGCGTCATTGATGCGAAGCAAGGACTCTGAACAATACAAAAAGGCTGCCCCTTGCAGAGTCAAATGGGAGCCTCTACTTCTCTTGGAAGGATCAGAGGGAATAGATAAGCTGATACCAGAGATTGGAAGATGAATATTGATAGAATTTCAGAGCAGATGTGGTGACGAAGTGTTATATTCGACTCCCTTGAAAGATTGGATTCAAGAGTTCTGTCAAGTTGAAGCCTCTTGAATCAAAGGAACCGCAGATGCGGATAATTCAGAGGCCCCCCTGCCCGTGATAATCAAAATCAGTGGATTTGATTTAAGAGTTATTGGATAGAGCTCAAGCAAAGGGTCCAAGGAGTTCCTTCTTCAGCGAGTGTACGCCTTTACTTGTACAAGTACAGCCCAAGGCTTGATTTCGAGTTGGCGAGAACTTCTTTGAAGTGATGCTCATCCCAAATGAGAATGTGCCATGTGTCTTGCCCTTCTTTTACCCTTCATTCATCAGAATCGAGACTGTGTGGCAAAAGTGGGCGTTCGAGCAAGGGATGAATTAGTGCCATCCATCCACACTCAGTCCATTTCTTCTTGCAAAGTGTTCCTCCTCTCTCGTCAAGTTGTCGAACAAGCTAATTCACTCAGTCTTCACACAGTCTCACAAAGTCCAGGAAGGTGAGCATTGGAGAAGATGTAGAGTCGCTCTCCAGGGTGTGCCTCGGATTAGCGTGTCTCGAGAAATCTCGAATCTCTCAAAGTTTAAACCTCCCTCCCTCTTCGTGCTCCTCCTTCTCCATCCTCAAAGTCAGCAAAAGGAAATCGGAATCTCTAGGATTTCTATTAAAAGGATTCAATCCATCATCGTTCAACCGTCTCCTTCAAGTTGTCGGACTACACCAACTCCAGCTAGCTTCAGTCTCCCTCTCCTTGACGACCGAGGGTCTTCTCCTCAATCCAGATAAATCTCCCCCTCCTTTACTCCTATTCTGCTACCTTTCACTAGATCTTCCACTCAACTCTCAACTCTTCCAACATGGTAGATTCGCCAGAAGATATCTCTCACGTCTCCTCCTTAACTTCAATCTCTGCCGACTCAATCTTTACTCTATTGAGAGATAGGTTCTTCTCTTCTTTACCTTACACAAATCTATCGGATTCTATTCTTTTATCACTCAATCCATTCAATTCATCGGGAAATAGGAATTCAGATGACACTCTTAGGGAATACACTCAGCAATTCAGAAACACCAACAAAACTGTCAATGGTCTATCCCCTCACGTCTTTGGTTTGGCTTGCAATGCTTACTTTTACATGAAGAGAACTGGTCAGGATCAGAGCATACTCTTGACGTGAGTTACAAAGATTCGGGAGGATAGGAGGAGTGTCAAGGGTCTGAGTACTGCATTGCGAGGGAGGATTAGCTCACAGACCGAGGGGGGTTTTCGAGCTCGCATCTACATTCTCGCCATATAGAATGAGCTCTATTGAATCAGTGAAGATGCTATTTTTGATTCTACTGCCTTCCCAAGTGGGAGGTGGATCCAACTTGACCTCTTGGCTGACCCGCCCCTTCCTCCCACTACCCCTTCAACCTAACTCTCAGCGGAGAGACTGCGAGCGGGAAATCTGAAGTCAGGAGGCTAGCAGTCCGCGCACTAGTAGATCTGAGTGCAACCGCTCCAGGAAAGAAAGGCCACAAGCTAGCTTTCCAAGTTCCTTCCGGAGAGTACATCCTCGAATCATTCGGAAATTCAAGAACTCTAGAAAATGGAAACGCCTCTCGCTTCGGAAAGTACACTGAGCTTCAGTTCAGTGATTCTGGAAGATTGGTAGGAGCCAAAACCTTGGATTACTATTTGGAACGTAACAGAGTCGTCAGCGCTGCAGCTAGCGAACGTAACTTCCACGTCTTTCACTACTTGGTCGCTGGAGCATCTGAGGAGGAGAAAGAGTTCCTTCACATCTCGGATTCATCTAGTTTCCGCTATCTAGGCCAGCACTCTCGTGGATCAAAGGATTCAGCCGCTGACGATGCCTCGAGGTTCAACCGATTGAAGCAAGCCTTCAAGCATGTCGGTCTATCGAAACGTCACGTAGCTTCTATCTGTCAAGTCCTGGCTGCAGTCCTTCATCTCGGAAACGTGGAATTCTATCAAGACAAGCATAGGACACAAGATTCAGCTTCGGTTCGCAACCCAGACCTTCTAGAACTCGTAGCCGGCTTCCTCGGAATCCAAAGCAAGGCTCTTGAGGAGGTTCTCACCTACAAGACCAAGATGATCAAGAACGAGGTCTGCACTATCCTACTAGATGCTGATGGAGCTGCTTCTAACAGGGATGACCTAGCCAAGAGTCTCTACTCCCTTCTCTTCGCCTGGATCAACGAACACCTCAACGAGAAGCTCTGCAGAGACGATTTCGAGACCTTCATCGGAGTCTTGGATCTTCCTGGATTCCAGAACCTCTCAAAGGGAAACTCTCTAGATCAATTCTGCGTCAACTTCGCCAACGAGAGGCTTCATAGATGGATGCAGAACAGCGTCTTCGAACGCAACAGGGACGAGTACGCCGATGAGAGCATCACTTATCTCTCTCCAGAGGTCCCCTTCTTCGACAACTCTGAATGCGTCCGTCTCCTCACCAACCAGCCAGGAGGTCTAGTTCACATCATGGATGATCAAGCAAGGAGGATGCCAAAGAAGACCGATCACACAATGGTCGAGGCTTTCGGAAAGAGATGGGGAAATCATGGTTCTTTCAAGGTCGGAATGGAGGATCGTTCTGGATTCCCATCTTTCACTATCTCTCACTTCGAAGGACCTGTCACCTACACTAGTGAAGGGTTACTAGAGAAGAACAGCGAGGTCGTCTCTCCTGACTTCGTTTCCCTTCTTCGAGGTCAATCGGCTGAGGCAGGAAAGAGCGCCGTCGACATTCCGGGAGCTCAAAGTCCGGGATCTACTCTTTCTTTCGTCCGAGGTCTCTTCCTCACTCGTGCTCTCAACACTCAAGTCCATCCAAAGAGTGAGCAGACCATCGTTTCGGCTCAACAGTCAGTCAAGCCAATGCGTGCTCCTTCCGTTCGCAAGCCCAGTCGCGCTGGAGGTACCATTCGCAGGGCTGGAACTGTCAAGAAAGGTACCAAGGACGACGAAGACGATTCAGAAGACGACGCTGAAGCTGGAGCCGGAACTGGAACTGGAGGAAAGAAAGGTGGGGTCCGCTGCATAGCTGGGGAGTTCAGGGGAGCTCTCGACACTCTGTTCGAGACTTTGGAGGAGACCAAGCCTTGGTTCATCATCTGTCTTCGTCCGAACGACAATCAACTTCCAAATCAATGCGAGGCGAGAGTCGTCAAGCAGCAGATCAAGTCCCTCGGAATCGCAGAGATGGCTCGAAAGCTCACAAACGAGTACAGCGTCAGCATGACCTACGAAGAGTTCTGCGAACGTTACGCTGAAATTCCAACTTTGGCTCCTATCACAATGTCTGGAGCTACTGGAGGGGAATCCAAGCAGAAGTTCTCCGCTGCCAAAGAGGTTATGGGATGGACCGATCACGAAGCTGCTTCTGGAAGAGTCAAGGTCTTCTTGGCCCATGGATCTTTCCGTGAGCTGGAGGATGAGCTCAGAGCCGCCGATCAAGACGAAGTCAGAGCTAACGAGCGCAAGGCTGCTCTCGATGCTGAAGCTGCCGCTCGTGGAGAGACGGATCCCTTCTCCCCTCTCGGAGTTCTTCAAGACAACTCTAGTCGAGTCCCAGACAGTCCAGGTCTAGTCGGTACCTACGGAGATCCCTTCAAGGAGCGTTCAAGCGTAGCTCTTCCTCTAGTCGGAAGAGATGCAAACGCTGACGACAACAAGAGCATGTACTCTGAGATGACTGGAGCTGGAGGAAGAAGGAGCTATGGAGGAAATGGAGCTTTCAGCGGAGCTCCTAGCATGATTGGATCCGAGATGTACGCTCCTTCGCGGAATATGTTCGCGGACGAAGGAAACGCTAGAGGCTCTGGAGGAATGGACGAGAAAGGAGGTCCAGCCGGTTTCACCCCCAACGCTCCATCTGGAGAGGTGGCGGAGGAAGTCAGAGTCACTACTGCTAGAAAGCAGTGGGTCGCCATCACCTGGGCTCTCACCTTCTTCATTCCGTCCTTCTTACTCTCTTGGTGGGGTCGTCTCAAACGTCCGGACATGAGAATGGCTTGGAGAGAGAAGCTGGCGATCAATCTCATGATTTGGTTCATCTGTGGTTGCGCCGTCTTCGTCATCGCCATCTTAGGAAATCTCATCTGTCCTCGTGAATACGTGTACAGCCCATCAGAATTTGCTGGTCACAGTTCCGACACGGACGCCTACACTGCCATCAGAGGAGAAGTCTTCGACTTGACAAACCTGGTCACCATGCACAGGTCAGCCGTTTCTGTCGTCCCCTCCAAGTCGGTCCTATCCTACGCTGGAGTCGATGCGACAGATGTCTTCCCTGTTCAAGTCAACGCTCTCTGTAACGGTGTCACTGGAACAGTTTCTCCTTGGGTTCAACTTTCTGGTTCTAACACCTCTAACGCAGACGCTCAATACCACGACTTCCGAAGCTTCACCAACGATCCACGTCCAGATTGGTATTACGAATCGATGTGGCTGATGAGGAGTAACTACAGAGTTGGATTCTTGGGATTCACTCCTGACGGAATCGACGATCTTCTAGATGACGGCCGATCTGTCGCCGTCTACCGAGGAGGAGTCTACGATGTTACCACCTACGTCTCTCAAGGAAGGGGAGGTACTCTCATCGCTCCAGATGGAACCAGAGCTCCGGACAACACTGACACTCAATTCATGTCGGATCCGATCATCGACCTCATCGTTCAGAATCCAGGAAAGGACATCACCGAGAAGTTCGACGCTCTCAACTTGGGCAACGATGTCTTGGAACGTCAACGTATCTGTCTTCGTAACCTCTTCTTCATCGGAAAGACTGACGGTCGTAACTCTGTCAAGTGTCAATTCTCTCGTTACATCCTTCTGGCCCTCTCCATCGTCATGGTCGCTATCATCGGATTCAAGTTCTTGGCTGCTCTTCAATTCTCAAGGACTAGAGCTCCAGAAGATCACGACAAGTTTGTTCTCTGCCAAGTTCCTTGTTATACCGAGGGTGAAGAAAGTATGCGCAAGACCATCGACTCTTTGGCTGCTCTCAAGTACGACGACAAGCGTAAACTACTCTTCATCATCTGCGACGGTATGATCGTAGGAGCTGGAAACGACAGACCTACTCCAAGAATCGTTTTGGACATTCTAGGAGCCGATCCAAACGTCGAACCTGAAGCTCTTTCCTTCTTATCACTCGGAGAAGGTTCCAAGCAACACAACATGGCCAAGGTCTACTCTGGACTCTACGAGCACGCCGGTCACGTAGTTCCTTATCTAGTCGTAGCCAAATGCGGAAAGCCCACCGAGAGACAAAGACCCGGAAACAGAGGAAAGAGAGATTCCCAATTGGTCTTGATGAGATTCTTGAACAAGGTCCATTTCGGTCTACCAATGAACCCAATGGAACTCGAAGTCTATCATCAAATCAAGAATGTCATTGGAGTCAATCCTTCCTTCTACGAATACATTCTACAAGTCGATGCCGATACCGAAGTTGAAGCTTTGTCTCTCAACCGATTCATCTCTGCCTTTACTCACGACAAGAAGATCATCGGGCTCTGTGGTGAGACTTCTCTTTCTAACGCTAAGAAGAGTTTCATTACCATGTTGCAAGTCTACGAATACTACATCTCTCATTACATTGCCAAGGCATTCGAAAGTCTTTTCGGCAGTGTCACCTGTTTACCTGGTTGTTTCTCGATGTTCAGAATTCGGTGAGTTTCCAAAATTCGAACATGCTTTGTTGAATCTCCAGCCACTGACCAGATCTCGTCTGTCTCTTCTCTCCTATCTTCCTCTCTCGCCTTTCAGTACTCCCGACACTCATCGTCCTCTCTTCATCTCGAACCAAGTCGTAGATGACTACGCTGAGAACAGAGTCGACACTCTTCATACCAAGAACTTGCTTCATTTGGGAGAAGACCGTTATCTAACTACTTTGGTCTTGAAGCACTTTGGGAATTACAAGACTGTCTTCGTCAGAGATGGAAAGGCTCAGACCGCAGCTCCTGAAGACTGGTCTGTCCTCCTGTCTCAACGTCGTCGTTGGATCAATTCTACCGTTCACAACTTGTTTGAGTTGCTTTCAACTCCCGGTCTCTGTGGTTTCTGTCTGGTGAGTACCTTGAGAAAGCTTCAAGACTTCTTTCTAAATGCTGACTTACTGTCCTCTTCACTTTCCTTTACAGTTCTCGATGCGTTTCATCGTCTTCATAGATCTTCTCTCGACTATCATCGCGTAAGTCTATTCTCTCGACGTCCCCTCTCGATCACCCTCCAGCTCGCTTACGACCTCTACTCTTCTCTCTCTGACACGCACAGTCCTGTCACCGTTGCCTACCTTGTCTATCTGGTAGTCTTGGTCACTACA
The DNA here is from genome assembly GCA_012976225.1 of Golubevia sp. BC0850. Taxonomy (NCBI): domain Eukaryota; kingdom Fungi; phylum Basidiomycota; class Exobasidiomycetes; order Golubeviales; family Golubeviaceae; genus Golubevia; species Golubevia sp. BC0850. The sequence continues at coordinate 719,096 of JAAVVG010000011.1, read as the reverse complement.
ACTGACGGAACGATTCCAACAACTTCCCTGATCATGTTGGCTGCTATCTACGGTCTTCAAGCCATTATCTTCATTCTCAATCGTAGATTCGAGATGATTGGTTGGATGGTTGTCTATATCATTGGTATTCCGATCTGGTCTCTCTTCCTCCCTCTCTACTCTTTCTGGCACATGGACGTAAGTAGAGAATCGATGTGTCGTTGCAGACACTCATCTTTGGCTGACGTTCTTCTCCTTCTTCTCTCTCTTCGACTCTCGTTCTTCTCAGGATTTCTCTTGGGGAAACACTCGTGTGGTCACAGGAGAGAAAGGTCAGCGTCTCATCGTTCACGACGAAGGAAAGTTCGATCCTTCAGAGATTCCTCTCCAGACCTGGACCGATTACGAGAACGAGCTGTGGGAACGCAACTCTGCTCGCTCGATCGGCTCGATCATCGAGGCAGCTCGTCAAGACAACAAGTCAAGACAAGGATCTCACGCTGGTTCGATGTATGCTCCGTCTCTTTACGGACCTCCGATGACTATGCACCCATCTCCTTCCTTTGGTCACAGCCCTGCTGCCTCTCAATACGGTGGTACCCCAGCTGCTCCAGCCGCCTCTTCCTACTTCCATCCAGCTCAAGTCGAGAGTCCTCGTCAATCACTCTATAACATGCCCCAAGCTGGAATGCAACAAAGTTATCCAACTGGAATGTCTGGTTACGGAACTCCAGGTGCCATGTCGATGTACGGTGCTCCTCCGGGAGTCATGTATCCTCAACAAGGCTTTGGTTCTACCCCTTCTGTCTATGGAATGGGAATGCCTAATCAGCATACCAGTCAGTACGGATTCGGTGGAGCTCAATCCGTCTACGGTGGATCTCAGATGGGAATGGCCCAACAGCCTCAGAGTGGAAGACAGACGCCTTCTCTTGGTGCTGAGAACATGTTCGGCAATGCTGGATTGAGCGATGTTGGAGCCACACCAAGAGGGACTCTTCCTTCAGACGAGGTCATAGGCAGAGACATCCGACAACGTGAGTAAGAAGAAAAGCGACTCGGACGCTGCTTTGATTGAAGTTTTCACTAAATGAACCATCCTTTTAACCACCCTGCCTTCCTTTATTCTCTCTCCCACAACCTCAGTCATCGCCGAAAGTGATCTAACGACAGTGACCAAGAAGCAGCTTCGTGCTCGTCTCGAGGAGAAGTACGGCGCTCCAATCGCAAGCAAGAAGGAATTCATCAACGCTCAGATCGAACTCACTCTCAGTGAAGCCTGATTGACCTCTCTGATCTTTCCTTGTCTCCAATCCCACAAGTTCCGTTCCTTTTCACCATTTCATGGTCTGTCCCTTCACTTCGCAAGCAATTCCTTTCTTCTAGCCTCACCGTTCACAAACCATCACGCCATTTTAAAGCGAACCTCAACCCAGTATTGGACATTTCTATACTTGTCTTTGTTTCTCAATTCTTATGATCTCTCTGCGCCCATTTCTCCTCATCACAGTTTTCGTCTCGCTGCTTTCCGCCCTTCTCTTTCTCTTTCTCTTTCTCGTTGTCTCGAAATCTACATACAGCTCCCGAATCTAAGTTTTCTGTTCAGTGGTCGTTCTTTGTGCTCGAACGAGCTCGTGCCCTCGAGTCTTTAACTCTCTCCCGAAGAGTCAGGCCAGCCATCTCAGTAAAGTTACTCCTGCGGACTGCTGGCGAGCAGCTGGCGATTTGCTGGCGATTTGATCTTAAGACGCGACTGTGATCGCCCACTACTTCTCTCGTCTTTACAATGTAGAGAAATCTCTTCTCTTCCCAACACCATCAGCATCTACTTCTCCTCTACCCAGTTCCTCTCAAACAGGTCTTCCATTAGCTTTCATCACTTCATGCTCTATCAGATTCAGCCTGGAGAATCAAGAACGGACTCTTCAAATCTCTGAGGATCTCTCTTCGACTCTTCCGCACTTCGCAGCATCACAATCTCTGAAATGCACTCTTCTTCTCTATCTCCTTTCCACAGCTCGCCAAATAGGAAGACTGAAGTGGCGATTAATAATGGAAATCTGGAATATTCTCCGACTGGTGAGTATAGGGTAGATGGATCGTTGGTGGCGCATGAAGAGAGAGAAGGTCGGTGCTGTCGATGGTGGAGATAGGAGCATAGGAAGAGGGGGAACGCTTGATGCTTCCAGCGCAGGGTGTTATCTCTTTCTCTGAAGTTGAAAAATCGTTCAGCTCGAACAGCATTGACCTTGGAGAGGGAGAGGGTTTGTAGGGAGCTGTGGAGGTTCTTACTCTTATCAGAGAAAGATCTCTACAAGTTTCCTACCTTGACGCTCTCTTCATTTCTCCTTCTTTTCTCACTTTAATGATGACTTGCTCATCTGATCTTCAGAATAAGGATATCGCTAGCAGCACTCTTGTCGAAACGTCTTGACTACGAATGAGTGGGTCGCTCGCTCTTGTTGATGGTTGACCTGGTCTTTGCTTCTTCCTCCACAACCTCCCACTCCTTTCTCTCACTCTTGAAGTCAACAGGAATATCTCGATTTCTCTTGCAACTTAAACTCTTTCTGAGTGAGTGACTCCTTCAACTGACCTTTGAGCATCAGCTATTGTATGCACCCACTCATTCGCCACTCACTCTGCATTTCCTCTACTCCCTTGCTCACCTCAGCTATTACCTTCGCAATCTGCTGCTGTCGGAATTGGTCTACAGGAGCTGATAATACTCTACATCGAGGCCATTCATGGTAAGTCTCTGATGAGTTGCGAAGAACTCTCTTTGTAGAATGTATGCTGACCTTTGCTCTCCTCTCTTCTCCTTTCTCTTCCTTCCAACTTTCTCATCTGCTCAGTCACTCTGGTAAGTCTGCTTTGTTCTCTGTCTTCTCAGCTAAGTCAGAAGCCAAAGGTCAAAGTCTTCTCTCTCTCTCTCTCTCTTCACTTGTTCCATAGTTTGTTCTACACGTCTCTCTTTCTCTTTACAAGACACCTATCCCTTCTTCCTTCTTGTTCTTGTTGCTCATTACTTCAGTAGCTTCTTACATCCACTTTAAATCTTTGCATTACTTTTCCTGTCGCAATTTCGATCACTTTGTCTTATCTCGTTTGAAAAGAATGGGAGAAGAAAGAAGCAAAGCTACCTCCTTTCCAGCCTGATACATGCCCGTAACATCGCTATGTCATCGCCAGCAGGTCGCCATACTATCTATCGCCAGGAGATTGCCAGCTTTATCGCCAGCAGGTCGCTAGAAAATAGCCAGTTTACTTCCTAGGTTTCGTATTTCTGGCGACCTGCTGGCGATGGCGAACGTATGCGTCTGGCGATCTTCTGGCGGTGCCGGAAAGTTGCCAGCAGATCGCCAGAACTTCGCAGGATCAACTTTACCGAGCAGTCACACCATCCGAAGCTCCAACAGATGTGAGATATTTAATTTATTGCATGCGAGAAGAGACCATATGATTGAAAAAAAGCGAAGACAGAAAGAAAGGGGAAGAAGAAGTGAGAATCCGTCGAAGGGGAATTGAACAGTTCATCTTATTTGAGGTTAGTAATATGCGCGAGAGGGAAAGGGGGTGAGTCGATCATTAAGAGACGGAAAAGAAAACAGAGGCAGAACGAGAAAAGACGGAAGCTGGATCAGAATTCAAGAGGAAGGATGGAAGAATGAAGATAAGAGGGAGAAAAAGGAGAAGGTTTGAAGGGCTTCAAAAGGAAGGAAGGAAAGAAAAAAAGTATCGGGTAGAAGAGATTTAATCCTTAAGAAACTTGACAGAGACGTGTGATGAGATCTTGAGAGATGCGTGTTGAGAAAGATTGGATCTTTTTTGTAAAGGTTTTGATTTTCTTGGATGGAATGTCTGATGAGATGAAATGCGTAAAGTTGTTGTTGTTGTTGAGAGAGAATCGATTGACTTTGAAATTTTAAAGTCTTGACGAAAAGTATTATCTATGTCTAGTAGTAGAGATGGCAGTGTTGCTTGCATTAATAGAAGCCATACTAGCGGTCTTTGACAAAGTATCGGTACTAGTACTGCGAGGAGTTGCCTCCAATTGACTTCCAGATTTGGCATGGAATCCAGCAGCACTTTGAGCTCGAAGGGTATCTCTAGCATATCTCAACTTCTTGAGAACCTGTCTTGCAAGTTTTCTTTCTTGAGGTTTGGTAGCTGGAATGTTAGGTTCTCTCTTCTCTTCTTCAGCTAGATTGGCTTCCATCTCCTCTCTTCTTGACCTATCCTTCTTTGCGATTGAGAGGAGTTCGTCTAGAGCCCATGTCCTGAGAACTTGTTCCCCGTCAGTACGATCTATGGAATCGATGACCGAAATGACCAGACCGCCATGAGAGATGAAGAGTTTGACGTGGTCGTAGAAGTTGAACTGCAACGGGAGTCAAATCAATGAGAGGAGGGAACGAACGGGTTAAACTCGGTCTTCAGCTTCAGAACGCTTCTCTCAAACTCACCTGAGCTGATCCATCGCTGAATCTAAACATGATAGCCTCCTCAGTTCTGAACCACTTGTGAACGAAGACCATTCCAGAATGAGTATCCTCATCAACCCAAGCCAAAGGAGAGTCGTTTGCATAGAGACGAGCCATGATTTCATTCTCGAAGAACTTGACGATCTTGACCTTTTGAGCGAGCGCATCTGGATAAGGAGCAGCGTCGTTGGCTTCTGAGTCATCTGCTGGAGATGAAGAAAAGTTGTCCCTGCGTAGCCTCTCTTCTCCGATGAGCGGAACGATATTCCTGGAGCTGGAAGAAGCAGGAGAGATGTAGTCCACGTTGCCCCTAGTGGCGGATAGAATCAAAGAGGTAGAATCCTTGAGATGAACTCCAATTCCACCAGAGCTTAGAGCGTAACCCAATCCATATTTGGCAGAATGATCTAACCAAGATACGATGAAGTGCTTTGGAGATTCGACGAATTGACGGTATTGGTTCAAGTCATCTTCTTCCTCGTAGTATTTCAATCCAGCCTTCTCAACCTCATGATCAGAAAGTTCGAGGAACTGATCGTTACTGAAAGCATTAACAGCAGCGGAGAGGTAGTCGATGATAGCCGCCGCGCTCTTGCCAGATCCTTGACTAGAAGTAGAGCTTCCACTCTTGATAGGTCTAGTCTCCGGAGCGTTCGAGAACTTGCTTCCTCCAGATCCATTCGAGGCGATAGACACAGCACTTCCAGCAGCTGCTGTCATTCCGGCCACCAATCTAGCCTTTTGGTTGAGTTGTCTTTCAGCTCCCATTCCTCCTTCTTCCATTCCCATCTTCGAGATAGCTCCCTTCATCGAAGGAGGAGCCATTCGATCAGACCTAGGTCCAGCATTCTCCTTGTCAAAGCGAGATCCACTTTCACCTCCTCCGTTAATCTGACCAGCGGCTTGTTGTTGGCGACTGAGAGAAAGAGTGGAGAGTTGACGAGCTAGACCAGTATTGGGTGAACGAGCAACAGCTGGAGCTCCAGTCTTGGCGAGAGGTTGACGAGATACTCTGAGAGAGAGGAAAAAAGAAGAGATGTCAGCTGGGATCCGACGAGACTCGAAGGGGCAAAAGTTGATGTACGCACTTGAGCAAAGCAGAAATAGGACTCCCAGGTTGAAGAACTCTTGTGATGTCCTTATCCATCTTTTCTCTCTTCTCCTCAGCTTCTTCCTGAGCTCTGAGACCATCTTTAGTCATAATCTGATCATCATCTTCCAACAAGTCATCAGCATTCTCATTCCAAAGAGAGTTCCTTTTCAAAATCTCCAAATTTTGCAAAGAAACACTCATTTTTGGAGCTTGTAGTTGAGGATCGTGAGCAGTAGCAGAGGAAGGGATTGAAAGCGGTACATGACCACTCTTAAACCAAGAATGGTTCATGATTTGAATTAAACTTGGTCTGTCAGAAGGTAAAGGGGTTAAGATTTGTTTGATTAAATCTCTAGCATGATTTGAGATTTGAGATTCGGCGGGGATTTCATATTCATTTCTCTTGATCTTTTCGTAAATCCTGTTGACGTTTGAAGTTTGGAAGGGAGGTTTACCGATTAAGAGAGTGTAAATGATGACTCCCACACTCCAAACGTCTACTTCGAAACTATGACCAGAACCAGAGTCATATAGGACTTCCGGAGCGATGTAGTTTGGAGTTCCACAGACGGTCCTGGAGGGAAGAGAAGGCAACAAACCAGCAGAATCAGTATCCTCGTTCTTCGAATTCGATTTTCTCTCAACCAAGCCACTCACTTCTTCCTCTCCTCTGGATCTTTAAGCAAAGCGGCCAATCCAAAGTCACCGATCTTAACATTCATATCCTTGTCCAAAAAGATGTTTCCCAACTTCAAATCTCTATGAATGATGCAAGAAGAATGCATCTTTTGACAAGCAGCTAAGATTTGAACCATGTAGAACCTAGCTTCTCCTTCGGTGTAGGAACCTCTACGTTTGACAATGTCATTCATACTCTGTGGGGGTGACAGGGAAGCGATGAGAGGAAAGCGAGGGAAGGGAAGATCAGCTGAAGCTTCACTTTAGTCGTTTGATCCAATTCATGGAGGTAGCATTCAGCTTCATCGACCTTCTTACCACTCCATCTTCAATCCATATTACTAGTCAAGGTCCTATCTGTACCACTTGCCCATTCATACTCACTCCATTAGAGCACAACTCCAACTTGAAATAAATGCACTCATCATCCTCAAAGGTATCTTCAAACTTGACAATGTTTGGATGATCCAAAGATTTATGAATCATGATCTCAGCCAAGATCTAAAGGGAAGAAGAATAGATCACAAAAAGAGGGAGGAGAAGGAGAGAAAGAATCAGGATCTGCTGATAAAGAAAATTCCCAATTCGGATGAAATCCCCCCTTTGCGATTGACTAACCTTAGATCTATTCTTCTTACTAGATTCAACAGTTGACTTCAATACACATTTGAAAGCCATCTGTTCGCCATTTGGAGCTTCTACTTGATAGACACGAGCGAATCCACCCTGAGAAGGGAGGAGAGAAGGAGTAGGCAAAGGGTCAGCTGGCTGTCGTCAGAGGAATAAATGCTACAAAGACTGATGAGCAGACTTCTTCATTTCATCCAATACGCATACAGAGCAGATGAAAGGAAGCAAGAAACATCAAGGACTTGCTCCCTTGTTGAGGCTGCATCCATCCCGTCCTCCCTCCACCGCTACCCAAACACCCCATCTCTCTCTTTCGAGCAGACTCACCTGACCCAGAAGTTCACCCCTCTTGAACTCTAGACCTTGATCGTCGACAATGATTCTCGGAGGGTTTGGCATTGGAGGTTTGGATTTGCTAGTGGTTTGTTTGGTCTTCCTTGGAGAAGGAGCGCCATCTCTAGCTGCTTGAGCTCTCTCTCTCTCTTTACGTTCTTGACGTTCCCTTTCTTCTGATGGAGTTCTTTGAGGCATCTTTAATTGAGAGGAGGATGGAAGGATGGGAAGGGGAAAGGGAAAGGAGAAAGGGATTGTTGTTATTTGACTGCTTTGAGAATTCAATTGGATCCGATCGATCAACTGTTTCGCTTGAAGGATGGTAAAGGATTGGTCTGTAAGAAGATTAGAATATGTTTAGAGGAATGACTCTGTGTGAGGCAGAGGAGAGGAGAGAGGCGAAGTCGAAAGAAGTTGAATGTTTGATGGCAATGAGTTTGATGAATCTGGATTGGATTGGATTGACTGTTGAACCTTGTTGGTTTGGAATTGCGACTCGCCACGCTTTCCAAGTTGAGGGAATAAAACTTGATCAGGATAGAAAGTCTTTTAAGTGACTTTGTCTTTGGGAAGGAAGGAGGAGAGAGGAGGGAAAGAGAAAAGTCACTTCCGTAAGAGAAGCACACGTCGAGAAAGTGTCACGTGCATCGTGGCTCCTGATAATCTGGGACTGCGTGACTGTCCCCCAAACCATCATCAAAATCTACATAATGGAGATTCGGAGACACGGATCTGAAGTTGCCACAAGATCAAAGGAGAAAGATGACTAGAAGCTCTAGAAACTCGCAAGTTGCCATGGCTTGTCCAGATGACCTTACCTTGCGACCGTTCGACCTCAATGTCAACTACTTCCAACTCAAATGGACCTGCTTCATCTTCGACTCAAGCACTACAGTCGAGGAAGGAGACCAAGAGTAGCCAGAAGAATTGAACAAAGTTCGCAAGGAAAGACCTATTACTAATTCACCTCTTGCTCGAAGTGACACAGAATCTCGAGACTCTGCTTAAAGAAGGGCAAGATACATGGTGCTTTCTCATTTGGCAGAAGCAGAGCTCCAAAGAAATTCTCAACAACTCGAATGTAAGCCTTGCACTGCACCTGTAGAGCTGTATCTCCCCCCCCCCCTTTTTTTGTTTCGGACGAGAAGGTTCATCTGGACAGAACTCCTCAAGACCTTCGAGTAAAGAACGATACCTTGAATAGGGGTCATCAATACCGACTCGACCTAAGATGAGCTCGAACTGGACCGAAAGGGTCCTTCGAAATTGGTCAACCTAGTGCTCGTCAAGCCGCTCGTGGAACATTTCAGTCATCAGACATCACGCTACACATCTCGAAAGCTTTAAAAAAAAGAAAAAATGGGTAGATTTCGTGAGCTCTTGAAAGAGCCACGTTTGTGCTATTCGTTGATCCAACAGCTAGCTTTCCCACTGTCGAAACAGTGTCTCATTGATCGATTCTTATCATCCAAAGAGTAAAATGATTCAATTGACAGCTTACTTTCAAGCGTCTAGTAAGGAATCGAAAATAGTCTCGCCTACTTTACGACTCGAAAAGTCTAGGAGAGTCATGACAACCCCTTGCTAGACATGGTGCAAAGATACTGGCTTGTTCAAATCAGAAGCCTTTCACAGCATTCAGAAATGTGCCTTGACCCAGCTTTGAGAGACAGAGTGTTTGATTTGATGGTTCAGGAGGGAGTTGGGAGTATGATGAAAATTGGATTTTGGGAGGGTGAAGAGAAAGATGGGTAGCGGGAATGGGTGGGAAGATGTGAAAATGATTGTGGCCTTGAGGTTGGCAGAAGAGTTTGACCTGGATCTCCTTAATGCTTTGACTTGAGGAATGGAGAGGTCATGGAACATATTGAGGTAGGAGTCGATTGTTGAGAACTAGTTGAGATCGGAAGCCTTTGGAAAATGAAAGTCGCCTTGAAGAGTCATTTTTGCTTCGCTGTTGTGTCAGCTCAGCTTTCTCACAGCTGTAAAGCAGTTTTTTTTATCCTATTTCATCATTCACCGACCAAAATGCAAGGTGACAGCTCGTTACAAAGATCTGATAAGGACATGGCTGGACGCAAGACAGAAAAACTCTGACTTGGCTCTTGCGGCAGCGCTTATTGCTTCCCCCTATCAGAAATGAAATGATGATATGACTCTTGGAATCCGAAGCCTTTCGCAACTTTAGGATCCGAGCCTTGTCCCTAACTTGACAAAGTTGGTCTGTTTCCCCCAACTCTCACCGAAAACCGGATCGAGTTGGCCCTAATTATTTTTTTCTTTTCTTTTTTTCTTTCGCTTTTTCTTATTCTGTCTCATGTCACCTCTCACTACACCACTATCTCACTCACCGGATTTTGGTGGACTCGACGACCCAGATTTGGACCATGATTCCAATGGCGGGAAGAGAATCAGAACGTTTGGGGAACGAGAACTCCCAAATGAAATCTCAAATAAATAGAAGGGTTCTTAGCATTAATAGGAAGTTGGGTCAAGGGAAGAGTGGTGAGAGTTAAAGAGGGAAGAAGCGATGAGAGTGGGAAAAGAGATTTTATCGGAAATGTGCGCTCCTATTTGAAGTAAGCGCCACTGGAAAAGCCAAAATACTGTAATTTGGCTTAACTTCGGGGTGAAACAAAGAAAGAAAGAATAATTGAGCCCGGCCTGAAGGTAAGATCGGAAGAAGCGCGTCGACAACTGGCTCGCATCCATCCACGCGTTCAACCGCGTGAGGGTCCAACTCTTCTGAGATTCTGACTCTTTCCACTGTGATGATGTCTAGGGCAGCTATTAGTTATAAAAACGTTCTTTTAAAAATTCGAGAAAGAAGGTCTAACAGAATGGAGCCTCGACTTGAGATCTCGACTCATGCTTAATTCCTCTGGTCTGGAGAAGTGAGAATCATTTTCGATTCCGATCTCCTCGACTTCAAATCTCAGAAAGCCACTCAATCACTCCAATCGTTTCTTCTACTCTACTACCGTGACGGATCTTCTTATGCAATCGCCAAAGACGTTTCAAGGGGGAAGCCAGTCGAGGAGTAGATTGAATGCTTGATTATCGATTGCTTTGGACCGTTACTGCGTAGACAAACCAAAAACAGGAAGAAAACGGAAACATGAACGAGAGAGTGTGTAAGAGGGAAAGGGTCATCACAGGTGGTGGAAAGTTTGAAAGCATGAGCAGGAGAAATCGAAGAGGGTTGAACGAGATTTAATAAGAGACTAGGTCTTTTGTTGATGTTGCGAAATGAAAGAGCAATGGTAGAAGGGCGGTCATGAAAAGGAAAAGAGTGGACGTGAAATAGAGAATGGAAGTATGTTGTTGAAGACAAATTGCTGGGAGCGGAGAAGAAGACTAAAAAGATCTGAAGTAAAGCTTGAAGGTCGAACGAACGAAACTTGACGCTTTTGGCTGAAGGCAGAGAGACGTGACTTGAAAATGATGATTTCGAAGGCTGAAAGAGGAAACTGAAGGTGGCGGAAGTTTACTGAAGGTATCTGGAATATTGACGAATTGGGGTACTGTTGCGATTCGATTAGCTTTTAGGAGCAGTGTCTTGATGGTAGTTCTCTTTTCTTTCAAAGACGACTATTCAAATTGTCATAAGTTCCCGTCGTTTTTTTGATCAGAGACATCTACCAAAGCCCCTTCAGGAAATTCAGATTCGTGAGAAAGTCTGCCCATAGGAGCTCTAGATCTAGAGGAATTTCTACTACTTGATCTAGATTTAGATTTCGGATCGTCTATTCTAGGTTCCGTATATTTTCCAACAACATCTGTAATTCGATTTGAAGTTCTAATGGTAGGAGTTGCCTCGACTCTATTTCTCGAGGCAGCTTTAGGTTTGGGACGAGGTCTCTTGACTACTGTTTCTTCGTCTTCTTTCTCTGACATAGTTGAATCAACCTCAGCAAACTTTCTCCTCTCATTCACTTTATTACTAGGACTCATCGACAAAGGAGTTGGATTTGAGGGTTTCTTCTTTCTGAGATTGAAGAATTCGTTGTCTGATCCAGTGATGCTTTGGAATAGAGGATGTGGTAAAGGTGCTTTGGAAGGCAGAATACTGTCGATTTTGACACCTCTTTCTAAATATTCCCAGGCAACTGTCTTTAGCTCTTCGAGTTTGTGTTTCTGTGAAGGAAGGAAGCAGTAAGAGGATCAGATTCAGAAGGTCCCCTGCAGCCAAAACTGTTTGGAGGTGACTCACTTGCATCTTGATACTACAAAGTTCGACTGGCGTTGAATCCTTTCTGAACCCGCTCGGATGATAGAGAATAAACTCTGGTGAACAGTTGACGTGGTAATAGGGAAGTTCTTCCTCTGGATCTGGAGGGGGAACCTTATCTAGCACAAATTGAAAGGCATTCAGAATCCAAAGTAAATCTTTCCAAGGAAGTCGAAGAGAATCTGAAAGACCGAAGGAAAGAGCGTTAGTTCGAAGAAGAGATATGGTAGTCGAGAGTCCATCCATATCAAAACTCACAAGTTCCTAGCTCTTTACAAAACCGTTCTCCAGAATTGATGTGTACTTCGGTTCCAGGTCCTGGACTCCACTGAGCACTGGTCCTGATTTTGGCGGCTCCCTGTATGAAGCTGTTCAAGAGACAAAGGGAGAGGTTCAGAATATGGCCACCATCAGCTTGTGCTTCTCAGAGTCGATGACTCCCTCTCTGCATAGAGTGAGAATCAAGATCAACTGAGTTCTGCTCAAGCCATGGCAATCTTGAAAGTCTGTGACACCTGTGATTCGGATTGCCACTCATCCCTCATCCCAAAAGTGCGGATGCTGTGTCGAGTGTCTGGCTCACAGGGACTAAGTTGACCAAACCCGAAGGCACAATTCAGATTCAAATTATTCCCTGAAAAATATGAGTTGCGAGGGAGGTTCGAGTTGTGACTGACATCGAATTCAATATGTAGGCCACTGACCCCTTCCTCTCACGAATGTTTTCTCCTCCAATCCTTTCGAGACCAATTTCATCCAAATGAAGATTCCGATCTCAAACATCTACACCTCTTCTCTGCAGCAAAGTGGCCTCTACGATCTAGCCATCAGCTCCCTCAAATCAGCCTCAGTCCTGACTTCCCACCGGCGCTATCATCTGCCGTTCAACTCACGAAAAGATTGATGAAACTAGAATCTTTGAAGCAGCCAGAAGAGTAGCAGCTCTCAAAGGAGTCATAGGATTGGGAGTGATAAGTAGAGAAGGTCCATCGAGATCTTGATCTGGCTCAGGTGATAGGCTGACGGCTCTGAAAACAGGTTTCTTCACTGAAGCAAAAGATGAGAAACTGCTGACTCCTAGTTGATTGTCACTCATTCTGAGTGAATTTGGAGGTGTATGAGCTGTAGTGAGTGGAAGGTCAAGAAGGAAGCAATGGTAGGAAGGAGAGGTATGTAGAAGGTGGAGAGCAGAGAGCTCCCATCTCGATAGATCGCCCCTCGACAATCTACTCACCACTACTTCGCAGCAACTTTCGAGCTTGAATCGTTTCTCTTCCCTCATTGCTAGAAATCACGACTTCAAGTGGCAGCTCCAAGCTACCTTCAAAGCCTTGCCATGTCGGGTGGGGGGATGAAATGAAGATAGATTGCCAGAAGTGTGTCTACAATAGTTCGATAATTACAGAGAAAGATACAGAATAAAGGCAATGAAATGTAGGAACTCTTCTTGCTCTCATCCAAACGGGAGAGCCCTTGAAACGAGAGTAATATGTATTGGCGTCCTTGGAAATTAGATTTTCGCCAGTTTTCCCACAACCACCAGTCTTGTAAAAGTGACGATGTGTTGGATAAACTCGCGGAATGAAAATTAGAAGGGGAGAGGGATGGGGAGGGATAGGGGGGGGGAAGACGGTAAGAAGAAGAGAACAAGAGAGAAGAGGAAGAGGAAGAGAAGCAAGATGGATAAGAGAGGAGGAGAAGCAAGAGAAACAAGCCGTAAGTGAAGAGTGAGTGACGAGTTCAGACTAAGTTGAAGTGAGGTTTAAAGAGAGCTATTTGCATTTGGGATGGAAGAGAAGGATTGGTTGGGAGTGAAGAAGTTGTGAGCAAATTTGATCCTTTGAGAAGCGGTTCTTAGAGCTACTTAACCTTAAGCTCGACTTGCTTGTCTCTCGACTCACTCTCACTCACTCTAATCAACACTGAACATTATTCTCTTCTAAAAGTAATTTCTTCTCATCATTGCTGTCTAAAAATTCACCTCAATGGCACCAGCTGCCACCACTTCCAATCATCAAAATGGTTCAAGTTCAACTGCAACCTCCAACGCCTTAACTTCCAATCATTCCGGTAGTCATCTTCATCATCTTCATCATCATTCTCCAGCTACCTTAGGAGGTTTGGCAGCTACTGGAGCTGCAGCTTTGGCAGCTCAGCAGGCAGAGGCTTTGGGTAGAATCTTTGGTAATTTGAAGAGCAGGTCAGTAGCAGAAAGGAGGACGAGAGGAGGAATGAGGGGACAGCTCAGTTCAAGTCGAGGGAGATTCAGCTTGGGGCTGGATCTGGGAGTCAGATAATTGAATCAAACAGAGCGAAGTCAAAGCTGGAAAGGAGGAGATGGTCTCGAGTGCCCAAGCTGGAAGGAAATCACGCAGCAGTCTCGAGCTTAAGCTGAAGCCTTTCCCCGTAGATCAGAGAGTTTATCAAGTCTTTGAGGATGCACAAACTTACTGATTTGGATCGGATTGATCATTAGAGAGGCGGTAACTCGATAGTGGAGATGAAGCTTAGGTCTTCTTGCCTGTTCAGTCCTTCATTTCTTTGATGCCAATCGTCTTCGCCCTTCTGACCCTAATTCCACCTCCTCCCCACCAATTTTCAATTTCCAACCTAACTCAGAGATGAATACACACGTCTGGCTGCCGGGAAGGAACTTGGTTCTCATGTAAGTCCATCACTTAGTTTCCTCTCCTCGAGTTAAGAACCTCTCTGAGATCATGTGTTTCCGCCTTCTGATCACAATTGTTTCTTCTACCTTGTTTTGTCATCTTCAATTTGACTCTTCTAGGTGGCCTTTGTCTCTTCTGAATTGAAGGGAGATACTCTCTCTGTCTTCAACAATGACTTGAATCGAAGGATTTTCGAATTAACTCATTCTCCTCAGGGACACGAGAAGTTGGGAGGAATAGTGGCTATTGGTAAGTCTTCCTTTTCACATCTGAATAACATCTCATTCTCTCGATTCACACCTTGCTATCCTTTACGATTCCCCTTCACAGAGAACTTAATCGACCTAGAATCCGAAGACAACTCCGCTCGACTCTATCGTTTCTATCAATACCTCAAACCGAATCTGCCCTGTAACGATGCCTTAGTAATGGTAGCAGCTTCCAAAGCCCTAGGTAGAGTTTCAAAATACGGAGGTCATTCTCTAGGAGATCAATTCATCGAATTCGAAGTTCTCCGAGCTTTAGATTTCCTACAAGCAGGTGATAGGAATGAATCCGGAAGATACGCCTCAGTCTTGATTATCAAGGAAATGGCAAAGAATGTTCCTCATCTCTTTCACGTCTACGTATTTAGAGCGATGGAAAGGATCTGGGTTGCCTTAAGAGATGTTAGAGTTTTAGTTAGAGATGGAGCTGCTGAAGCTTTGGGAGCTTGTTTGGTTATCATTAATCATAGAGAGAAACAAATGGGAACTATGGCTTATGAGAATATTTATGAGGAGGCGGAGAAAGGTTTGAAGATGCAGAATGTGGAAGCTATTCATGGTAGTTTGTTGGCTGTTCAGGAACTTCTGACACATGCTAAGAACGTGAGTATGCAATGCAAGTCAGTTCCTAACCTCTATAGTGCTCTCTGACGCATTCCCTTCTCGTCACCCCCTTCCCATGCTTAGTTCATGCGCTCAAGGTTCCACCGAGCCTGCGAGCTGGTCTTCCAACTCAACAAGCACCGAGACCCTCTGATCAAGAGGACAATTACGATTCTGGTCCCGGTATTGGCCAACTACGATCCACACTACTTCGCTGAACAGAGGCTGGGAAGCGTCATGGCGATGCTCACCGAGCAGCTGCGTCGAGAGAAGGACAGGCCGACAAGGGACCAGACTCCTGGAACTTCTGCCTTTGAAGCCATTGGACTAGTCGCTTCAGCGATGGGAAGCAAGATGAAGCCATACATCGAACAGATCCTGAGCTGCGTCAAGGAAGGTCTTCAGAGTCGAGGCAAGAAGAACGCTCAACCGGAAGCTCCAATCTTCTTCTGTATTGGTCATCTAGCTACAGCTGTCGGACCTCATCTTACGAAGTACATGCACGAGCTATTGGATTTGATGTTCGCTTGCGGATTGTCAACTTCTTTGGTTCAAGCGCTGGAGAAATTGGTCAAAGCTGTACCTCCGCTTCTCAGGATAGTCCAAGAGAGGTTACTGGACATGCTATCTCAAACTTTAATCAATCAGCCTTATCGACCTCTCGGAGCACCAATCCCTCAGAGGCTTAAATCTTCTCTTTCTAGAGCCAATCAAGTTCAAGCTCAATCGCTGGTGGAATCCAAATCGGTGGAAACGATCACAGTAGCTCTGACTACTCTAGGAGAGTTTGATTTCACTGGTCATATCTTGAATGAGTTTGTCAGAAACTGTACTCTTCCTTATCTCGAGAACGAATCTGTGGAGGTCAGGAAAGCAGCCGCTATCACTTGTGCCAATCTTTTCGTCCAAGACCCAATCTGCTACTCGGTTTCGATGCACGCGATCGAAGTGGTCAATGACGTCCTTGACAAGCTGATGACGGTCGGAATTGCTGATCCTAGTGAGTCCACGAAGAAGAAGATCGTTCCTACCCTCTCTCTATCGACTGACTCTTTCCTCCATCTCTCCCCTCAGACGCCGATCTTCGTTGGACAGTGTTGAATGCTCTAGATGAACGATTTGATCGACATCTCTCTCAGGCTGAATACGTTCGCTCTCTCTTCATTGCTCTGAACGACGAGACTTTCGCTGTTCGAGAGATCGCCATCGTCATCATTGGAAGGCTGGCCAGACACAATCCGGCTTATGTCATGCCTTCTTTGAGAAAGGCTCTGATTCAGCTGCTGACTGAGCTGGAATACTCGACAGTGAGGTGAGTGCCTTCATTTGAGGTTCTAGCATTCGAATGGAGAGCCTTAGCTTACCTTTCCTTCTGCCTCGTCCTCTCCTCTCTCTACCCCTCGCAGCCGGAACAAAGAAGAAGCCGCCAAACTCTTAACGGAAGTGGTGAGAGCTTCTCAACGTCTGGTGAAGTCTTACGCCCTCCCTATGCTCGAAGTTCTTCTTCCAAAGGCCTCTGATGCGAACGCAGGAGTGGCAGCTAGAGTCATGGAATGTCTCGGAGAGCTCGCTAGAGTCGGAGGAGAAGAGATCTCGCCTCACGTCAATCAATTGATGAGTCTGGCTATCGAGCAGCTAACTGGACACTCCGCCCACGGCTCGGCAGCAAAGCGAGATGCAGCTCTCCGAACTCTAGGTCTAGTCGCAAGTAACACTGGCTCAGTGGTGAATCCATATCTCAAGCACAGAAATCTTCTAGGGACCATCGTCAAGATTCTCAAGACAGAGCAGGCTCCAGCTGTTAGAAGAGAGACTATACGAGTCATGGGCATCTTGGGAGCTTTAGATCCTTATCGATACAAGCTCCTGGAGAAGAACAGCGAGGAGAATGGAAACGAGGAATCGAAGAGTGGAAGTACGGATCTTTTCGAGCTCGCTATGGCTATTGGGACTAGTTCAGACGATTACTATCAGAACGTGGCTATCGATGCTCTCATTTCTATCCTTAAGGATCCTAGTCTCTCGACTCATCATCATGCTGTGATCGAAGCTGTGATGTACATGTTCAAGACTCAAGGCTTGCGATGCGTTACTTTCCTTCCTCAGGTGAGTCAAGCTTAGCTGCTTCTCAAGATCTTTTTCTCTCACTCACACTGACGCTCTATTCTCCCACTATCCACTTCCTTAGATCATCCCCGCCTTCCTGAACGTCATTCGATCCGGTGCAGGTGCCCTCTCGGAATTCTACTACCAGCAGCTTGCGATTCTCATCTCGATCATCAAGCAGCACGTTCGTAACTACCTCAAGGAAATCTTCGAACTTGTTCAGGACAATTGGAATCCGAATTCAAGCATCCAACTCACCATTGTCTCGCTTGTCGAGGCTGTTGCCAAGGCGTTGGAAGGAGAATTCAAAACCTACCTCCCGGTTCTACTTCCCAACATGCTTCAGACGCTGGACGGAGAGATCACTCAGAAGAGGCAGCCAACTCTGCTACGTATCCTTCACGCCTTCTATGTCTTCGGATCCAACATCGAAGAGTACATGCACCTTGTTCTTCCCGTCATCGTCAAGATGTTCGAAAGGTCAGACGCCTCGCAGACTTTACGCAAGTCCGCCATCGTTACTGTAGGACAGCTCTCCAGGAAGGTCAACTTCTGCGATCACGCTTCAAGAGTCATCCACCCTCTCGTCAGAGTTCTTCACTCAGGGAACGCTGACCTAAGAAACGCAGCGATGGACACGCTCGCTGCTCTAGTCTTCCAGCTCGGTTCTTCCTATGCCATTTTCATCCCGGTCGTCAGCAAGGTTCTAGCTCAGTACCGCATTCAGCACAAGAGCTACAATACTCTGGTAGCCAAGTTGGAGAATGGAGAACGTCTTCCTCAGGACGTCATGCCTTTCGACTTTGCTCTCAGCGACAAGGCCGAGGAGGCTCCTCTCGCAGAAGCCACCAAGATGACGGTAAACCAACAGCATCTCAAACAGGCGTGGGACACTTCCAAGGTCTCTACTGCTGAAGACTGGAGGGACTGGCTTCGTCGAATGGCGGTCGAGTTCATGAGAGAATCCCCTTCTCATGCTCTCAGAGCTTGTCGAAGTTTGGCAGACGTCTACCAGCCTCTCGCCTCGGAGCTCTTCAACGCCGCCTTCGTCTCCTGCTGGACCGAGCTTTACGACAACTACCAGGACGATCTAGTCAAATCGATAGAGTATGCCTTCGACGCTCCAGAAATTCCGGATCAGGTTGTTCACATGCTTCTCAATCTGGCCGAGTTCATGGAGCACGATGACAAGGCTTTACCTATCAACATCCGTCTTTTGGGAGATCAAGCCTACAAGTTTCACGCATATGCCAAGGCTCTCCATTACAAAGAAGCCGAGTTCCTCTCAGAGACCTCTCCTCAAATCATCGAGTCCCTTATCGACATCAACACCAAGCTCCAACAGTCGGACGCCGCCTTCGGTACTCTTACTTACGCCAGGGAGCATCTCGACATCACTCATCACGAAGAGTGGTACGAGAAACTTCATCGATGGGAAGAAGCTTTGGTGGCCTACGATCGTCGAGCTGAACAGAACCCCAACTCTCACGACGCTGCCTTCGGTCGAATGAGGTGCTTGCACGCTCTCGGAGAATGGGAACAGCTATCCGAACTGGTTCAAGAGAGGTGGCCCAACGCTGGAGCGGAGGACAGGAGACAGATGGCTCCTCTGGCAACCGCCGCTGCTTGGTCTCTCGGTCTCTGGGACGTCATGGACGACTTCATCTCTGCTATGAGATCCGACTCTTCCGAGAGATCCTTCTTCAGGTCTATCCTCTACGCTCACCGCTCTCAAAGACATCAGGCCAACAAGCACATCGCTAGAGCCAGAGACTCTCTCGACTCTGAGTTAACAGGTCTCATCTGGGAAAGTTACTCCAGGGCCTACGATCTCATGGTCAGGACTCAGATGCTTTCCGAGCTGGAAGAAGCTCTGACGTACAAGTTGGACTTCAAGGATCAACCGGATCGAATGGCGACCATGAGGGCTACTTGGATGAAGAGGCTTAAAGGCTGTCAGCCAGAGGTGGAAGTGTGGCAGAGGATTCTCTCGGTTCGAAGTATCGTCCTCACTCCTGCGGACGACACGGAGACCTGGATCAAGTTTGCCAATCTCTGCAGGAAGTCTGGTAGGATGGTTCTGGCAGAAAAGACTCTCAACTCTCTCCTAGGACCCGAGCTTTTGGCTGGTCAAGCTGCTGCTGCTGCTGCAGGTTCTGAAGATTTCGATCACAGAGCCGTCGCTCCCAAAGCTCCACCTCCGGTCATCTACGCTCATCTCAAGTTCATGTGGGCCAGTGGAGCTAGAGATGAGAGTTTGAATTACTTGAGAGAGTTCACTGTCAACCTAGCAGAGGACTTGGGACTGCACGCCGTCGATTCTCAGGGCAACCCCACTCCACCGGACTGGGCTCAGCACTCTGCTGCTGCTTCTGCTTCTCCTCGATTGAGCGAGTTTGCTCGTCTGTTGGCTAGATGCTACTTCAAGCAAGGAGAATGGCAGACCGCTCTCAACGAAGATTGGGTGGTCGACGACTCGATGAACGTCATCGAATCCTATCGAAGAGCTACAGAGTTGGATCGAAACTGGTACAAGGCGTGGCACGCGTGGGCTTTAGCCAACTTTGACGTCATCTCTCATCACGAGAGACACGGAGACAACGTCCCTCCTCAGATGATCGCCGCCAGCATCGTACCCTCTGTCAGAGGTTTCTTCCGTTCCATCGCTTTGGCCAGCGGAAACTCTCTTCAAGACACTCTACGTCTTCTGACTCTCTGGTTCAAGTTCGGATACCAAGAGAACGTCTCTGAGGCCGTCTCTGAAGGATTCAGTAGCGTCATCGTTGACACCTGGCTCGAGGTCATCCCCCAGATCATCGCTCGTATCAACGCCCCCAGCCAAAAGGTTAGGAGACTCATTCACCACCTTCTTTCGGATGTGGGAGCTGCTCATCCCCAAGCTCTGGTCTACCCTCTCACCGTCGCTGCCAAGTCGCCCAGTATCATGCGTATTCAAGCTGCTATGGGAATTATGGACAACGTCAGAGAACACAGTCCTTTGCTGGTCGAGCAAGCTCTTCTGGTATCGAACGAGCTGATCAGAGTTGCTATTCTCTGGCATGAGCTTTGGCACGAAGGCCTGGAAGAGGCTTCTCGTCTCTACTTCACCGAGCACAACATCGACGCCATGTTCGCTACTTTGGAACCGCTTCACGACGCCTTGGAGAAGGGACCAGAGACTCTTCGAGAGACCTCTTTCGCTCAAACCCATGGAAGTGATCTAGCAGAAGCCAGGGAGTGCGGTCGTCGTTACAGGCAGTACGGAGAGATCGCAGATCTGAACCAAGCTTGGGATCTTTACTACCACGTCTTCAGAAGGATCACCAAGCAGCTTCCTGCAGCCAACTCGGTGCAGCTGGATCTCCAGTACGTCTCGCCAAAGCTTCTCGCTTTGAGAGACCTCGAGCTCGCTGTTCCTGGGACTTATCAAAGTGGACAGCCAATCGTTCGAATCACTCAGTTCGAGCAGATCGTTCTGGTCATCTCTTCCAAGCAACGTCCGCGTAGGCTCAAGATGAAGGGAAGTGATGGAAGGACCTACCAGTTCCTTCTCAAGGGTCACGAAGATCTAAGACAGGACGAGAGAGTCATGCAGCTGTTTGGTCTAGTCAACACTCTACTCAGCATCGACTCGGAGTCTTACAAGCGAAGATTGGACATTCGACGTTTCCCAGTCATTCCTCTATCTCAAAACGCCGGTATGGTGGGCTGGGTCGAGAATTCCGATACTCTCCACGTCCTCATCAAAGAGTACAGAGAGCAGCATAAGATCCTGTTGAACATCGAGCACAGATTGATGCTCCAGATGGCTCCAGACTACGACAACCTAACCTTGATGCAGAAAGTGGAAGTCTTCGAGTACGCTCTGGACAACACCAATGGTCAAGATCTCTACAGAGTCCTTTGGTTGAAGTCTCGCTCTTCTGAAGCCTGGCTCGAGAGAAGGACCGCCTACACGAGATCTCTAGCCACTTCCTCCGTAGCCGGCTACATCCTAGGACTGGGAGACAGACATCCTTCAAATCTACTCTTGGACAGATTGTCTGGTCAAATCGTACATATCGATTTCGGAGACTGCTTCGAAGTAGCCTGCTCAAGACCCAAGTTCCCCGAGAAGGTCCCCTTCAGGTTGACCAGGATGCTGGTGAACGCCATGGAGGTTGGTGGAATCAAGGGAACCTTCAAGGTCACTTCAGAAAACGTCATGAGAGTTCTCAGAGACAACAAGGAATCTGTCTTGGCTCTACTCGAAGCTTTCGTCCACGATCCTTTGATCAGCTGGAGACTGGTCACTGATGACGCTGGAACTGCTGCAGAGCAGAAGGCTCCAGATGCTCACGAACATGAGCATGCAATCAATCCAAACGGAAACCAGAGATTGAGCCAGGTCGGAGATGTTCGAAACCAGAGAGCTTTGGAGGTGGTTCGAAGAATTCAAAACAAGCTCAATGGAAGAGACTTCAACCCGCAAGTGACCTTGACTGTCCCAGCTCAGATCCAACGACTAGTTCAGGTGAGTAACATGACGGGTTTGAAGCTAGTAGATATTTTGGCAAAGGCTGGGTGGTAGCGTTGAGAACTGACTTCCTTCCTTCATCTTCTCGTTCAACAGGAGGCCACCTCTCTCGAGAACTTGTGTCAATCCTTCGTGGGTTGGTGTGCGTGAGTATATCTGAGTAACTTCTAGTGGTCTTTTGCGTGCTCTTTCGAATTGCGGCTGACCTTGTTCTCTTCTCTTTTGTCCCCCCCCCCTTCTTGTCTCCCAGCTTCTGGTAAACGTCTCATCTCTTCAAACTCAAGCTCGAACATTTTTCATCACTTTCCCTCGCTCTTTCCCACTTTACTTTGCTTCTGTCGCACGTTCACTGTTTCTTTGTACAACTCCATCACTTTCGAATCATCTTCCTTTCGCCACCTTGACCCCGAAGACGCTGCGGCCGCGACCCGACCAACAGGAATCGCCTTGATTCTTGATTGCTTCCCAAACTTCAGGCTTAAGGGCTAAAGGACAAGGTTTTCTCTTCGTCGAGAAGAAGTGTGCTCGGCTTTCCGACCACTAGTGAAGTTTCGAGTTTGGGCACCAGTTTGATTTTCTGACGAGCTTTGAAAATTTTCCTCCTTCTTTCGAACTCCATCCATCCAATTCTATTTGACTCATTCTTCTTCACCCTCCCAAAACACTCTTTACTGCAACGCGCAAGATGCAGTTCTTTCTATTCCTACTCCTTCTCGCTTCTCTTTCCTCCACTTTGGCTCTTCCAACTTCGAATCCCATCAATTGCACTTACACGATTACCAGGCCAGTTTCCTTTCATTCACGCTCTTCCGATGAAGTCGTATACGCAAGGCTTTCCGAATCTCAACTTCAAGATGCTCACTCGAACGGGAAAGCAAGCTACTTGTCGACAAGGAATCCAGATGGAACTAACGTGGATCCAAAGGACCCTTCGGTCGCTTTCGATTTCTTCGCGTGTTCCTCAAATTGGATGGGATATCAGACGATCAGATCCAAGTACAACAGTGAGTTTCTCGAGACTGTTAATGATCGTAGGGCCCGTGAATTCTGACGGCTTGATCCTCTCGTCCCCCTTCAAAGCCTACTTTGGCCACGTGGCTCCAGTAACGAAGTCTCATAAGAAGCCAAAACACTGCTTAACTCTTCGCTCAGACATTCTGGGCAACCCTTCCATGGTCATGGATTCTCAGTGCTCTCTGGAAGACGATGAATCCCAAACCCGTTCCTATTTCGCTTTCACCGATGGGCCATCCCCAAACCTAGACTTCGTTGGTCACAAGAACAATGAATCTTCAGTTCAACCAAATGTAATCGAAGGAGGAGGTGACCAGACGAGAGAGTTCTACTGGGTTTTGAACAGGGATACTGGCAGACTTCACGTTCATTCAGGAGCTCCGGCTGAGGGTGAACATGTCTACGACCTCTATTTCTAAACCCCTAAATAACGTGACAGGGGAATAAATAAGGCTAAAAAAATACACGGGGAGAGAAAGCAAATTGAGTGGTATCGCCAAAAAAATAGTAAAAGAAAAATCGTGACTCCAAGCTTTTCCTGAAAACCAGAAACCATCTTATCCTTCCCTCTCCGAGCTCTTGCGAGAGGCGAATGTAGGAGAATTCTCGAGAGGGATATCTCTAGTGAGGCCTTGAGAACCAGGAACATCAGTAGTGAATGTCATGCCGGGTAGCAATCCGCCTTTGCCATTGTCATCACGAACTGAGGATTTTCTCTTCTTTTCAAAGAGGGTTGTGCGTGCATTCAGCACCGAAAGCATTCCGAAGCAGTAAATGACTGCGATCATTGGAGCAAAGGTGATGTTGATTGTGATGAGGGCATGGCCAGATCCCTGTCGGTGGAGGGAGAGGGAAGAAAAAAGAAAAAGGGGGGGGGGAAGAAGAAACCGTGAGTCTTCTTTCTCGCCGCCTTAGATGTCTAAATGTCATTCGCCTTTAGCGCTCACGGTAACAGGAATCTCAACTACTAGCTCTGCGATCATAACGAGAATGGAGACGAAAGTCACTGCACAAAGGACGTAAGTCAACTTAGTGATGGTTTTTTTTACACTTTCAGTGCTCTTCCTTAATTGGGTCATTTGAGAGATGATGACCAAAAGAATTGCGATGTCCACTCCTAAATCCAGACCGAGAGCAACCCTCAGTAATTTGGCTGAGGTTGGGTTGGGAAACGAGAAGGGTGAGGTCAGTTTGAGAAGTGAAAGCGGTTTTGGGTTCTTACTCCTTCAAAAAGGGTCATCATTCTAACATTCCAATTGATTAGGCCAAGAAGCTTGAGCACCCGGATCAACGTTTGAAAGGACTCCCACCGAACCTCCGATGAGGAATGCAGAAACTGAGGTGAAGGCGATTGGAGCGATGATCAAGATAGCGACTTTCGGATTGGATGACATCAGTCTCCAGATGCAACCAAGCCAGAATAGCTGAACTAGCCTAATGCAATAGATAGTAGAATGGGAGTAAGACGTTGTGTCAGTGCGAAGGTCCGTCTTCCGACCTATTTTCCGACTCACATGATGACACTTGAGTACAACGCGACTGAGTTCCCATTGATCAAGCTGACCAAGTCTTCGCGGTCGGTAAAAACAATCTCATATACATTGATACTGAAGCTCCAGTTGACGTACACTTGATACCAAGTTAAGGCGCTTGTGAGCGCAAAAGTCAATGCGACCCACAATCTTGTCCAGATGTGATCTCGTTTAGCTAAGACTGAGAAATAGTTGAATAGAAGGCAACCGTTGATTCCATAGATGATGAAGCCAATACTGTTGAACGAGTGAGAGAAGAAGCGAAGTCAGAGAACCTTCGCGGAGAACTGAGAAGGCATAAGCGCATTCGACAGGACTCACGTCGAAATGATCAATGGAGCGGCGAAAGACTTTGCTAAAAAATGAGAAATCTCTTCCGCTGAATACTTATGGCTCATTGTGGGAAGGAGAGGAAGGGGAACCGAAGATTTTCAGGTGTGTGTTGCTTGTACGAGGTCGGAAAGTAAAAGTAGCCCGTTCTTCTTTCTCTGCTGGAGAGTTCCTTCAATCTTTCTTGAAGAGGCGAGGAAAAGATGATGAGGAGGAAGTAGGAGAAAGGAAGAAAGGTTCGAGAAAGAACTTGGTTCCTTTTGAATGGCGTCAATCTGCGGATAAGGTTCTTCTCATCCAGGGAGCACAAAATCACGCGGTCCAGAGTTTTGTTAATCACAGGGAAAAACGCGTTACTGCGTTCATCTGCGAACTCTTCTCTTCCCCCTCCTTTGTATTTAACTTTTCCTTTTCGATTTTTGTCGGAGGTGATGAGATGCAATCGATTGGTGGTTGACTAGTGACTGGACGAGGGACGACTGAGGTTCTCTACTCTACTAATCCTCTCTCGGCTGAAAAGAAATCTTTCAGTTCTCCCGAGGGTATAAAGATCTGAGTTTGTATTAGTTATGAGAGAAGAAATAAGAGTATGCAAAAACGATGACAAGGGCTGAAAATTGTGACTTTTTAAGATGTTCGAGCTCTACTTTCCCTCCCCACTCTCTCCCGTTCTTCAAGCAATCAACCCAACCCACATCTCTGGATTTTCCACCAATTCCTTCCATCTCTCAGCAAAAGCTGCCAATTCAGCACCTTCAACGACTCTATGATCCGCACTCCAACTAATTCCAACCTGTAACCTTCTAACAATCTTCTCACTTTTCTCACCCTTCCAACCGGGTAATTGATCTTGGAAATTTGGAACTTCCTGAACTCTACCAATAGCGGCGATAGCCAATTGACCAGTGGGAGGAATGACAGGCATAGCGAAAATCCCAGAAGCTACTGAACCAATGTTAGAAAGTGTTACAGTTCCTTTCTTTCCATCTGGTTTCAAGTCTAAGGAACTTAAACCTTTAAGTGAGGATTTAGATTGTAAACCTTTGATATGAGAAGCAACTTGAAAAGGAGTTAGATTATTTAGGATCGGTAAAGTTGGAGTTAACAAACCTGTTGGAGTTGATAAAGCTATTGAAATTAAGGAACCTGAATTTTGAGAGAATGAGGCTTGAGAAACTGCATCTGATAAATTGATAGATGGATTTACTGGTAAAGTTAATTCAGATCTAAACAATGGGAATTCTCTCATCGCTAAATCTAAAGCTTTGGTCAAAAGACTTAACATGGTTAATTTTTGAATTCTCTTTTCTTCTGGAACCCTTTCTAATCCAATCCTTTTCAACATAGCTTCTTCTTTAGAAGAAAGTTTTCCAACTTTCAAAGAAGGTGGGATTTGAGAATTCAAAATCTCAAGATTTGAATTCAAAGAAGTTAAATCTAAGTAATGCGAATAACCGAAATGAGGGATTTGAAGTGATGAAGTCATGGATTTGAACATTGCTTTTCTAATTGGTGAGAGTGGAGTCGAAGTTACCTCTGAAGTGTTGAGAGTCATCCTTCCAGAGGCAGCCTGATTTGAAGAAGCAGGAGAAGAAGAAGAAGCAGTAGTTGATCCGCCATTCTTCTGAGTTTCCAAATAATCCAACAAATCTTCTTTCTTAACTCTACCATCTTTACCAGTTCCCTTGATCAATTCAATGTCGATTCCTTTTTCTTTAGATAACCTTCTAACTGCTGGAACTGCCAAAGTTGGAGAATTCTTTGAAGATGTTGCTTTGAAAGATGCAGTTGAAAGTTTTTCCTCATTAGTTGAAGATTTGTCATTTGAGGATTCAAAAGCTTCCATATTAGTTGAAGACTGACTAACTTGAACAGGTTCTTGAGCTTGAATAGATTCTTGAACTTGAGAAGTTTCTTCGCCCTCACCTTCAACTTCCATCTCAATACTACAAAGGGAACTTCCAACTTTTGCAACCTCTCCTTCCTTGTAATCTAAGGTTTTAATGACTCCTGAATATCTAGAAGTGATTTCTACTGAAGCTTTGTCGGATTGAACTTCTACCAATGGATCGAATTCGGAAACTGTGGCTCCTGGTTGGACGAACCTTTTTGTTGGGAAAAACGATAAGAGAAGAAAGGAAGAAGAACAAAAAAGGAACAGGCAGAGGAAAAGAGGGAAGGAGAGAGAAGGAGAAGAATGAGCATAGGTTGAGTTTAAGGATTAAGAAGAAAAGTAACACTCTTGGGTTGCCGTTGCTTCCGAGCTCCTGATGGCTTCGAGTTCCCCTGTTACATATGCTTGCACCTTCCTGGTTAGAAGCATACTTGCTAGATATTTCCTATCCATCCTCGGTTTGCCAGTGACACAAATGCTACGAGACCAATGCTTGAGGGCAAGGCAAGGTCAGGTGCACTGCTCTCCAACAAAGCGAGCTAATCGATCGCCAATGGCATTTCCACAATTCAGATATAACACTCTCTACCTTATCGTAAAGGCATAAAGACTGCTTCCAAGGAAGGGAAGGTTAATAGCTCTGCAAACCGGTTTTATGAGCTCGAAACCTTGGGTCTCTGCCTCGAAAACCCAGAAACCCAGTCTGAACCCAAACCGACTCCTTGCGGGTAAAGCCCAAAGGCCAAATGAGCCTAGTTCACCTTAAATGACCCATTATACCCAACCCATCTCTTCTTTGAAGCTCAAAGACGTCGTGTTCCCTCTCTCCCAGAGCCCAACTGATAAGGCTTTTTAGGTCAGACTCACCATTTGATGATTTCACATTCGGTGATCCCTTCTCCTACATCTGCTAGCAGATAAGGTTTGAGCTCCTTTCTGCGTAAGGCACTTGAAGTGGAGAATTGAGGTGGAGAGAAGAGGTTGAGGGTAGAAGGTCGAGGAATTGCGATAGGAAGTGTAAGTGATCCTGATCCTCGGCTGGCTTTGACTATTGAAGCTGAATTGAGAAGAGCAGATCTGTTGGACAGAGATCGTAACCGTCTGCCACTTGACCGACTGATAGTTCTTAGCATGACTGGCTTGATGTGAAATGGATAGGAAGAGAAGAAGTAGAGAAGATAGAGAGAAGTAGAGCAGAGGGAGAGGGAGAAAGAGAAGGGAGGAACAGGAAAGAGATGAGAAGCTTCTTCTTTCTTCTGTTTTTGTAAGGAGATGAAGAAAATGAAGAAAAGGGGGGAAAGAAGGAAGAAATTCGATTCTGGTTGGGTTCTTATATTGTAGAGAACGGAGAGGACGCCGAAAGAGGCAACAAGAAGAAGTCATGGGATTTATTTACTCTCCTCATTCCATTCCACCCAATAAAACAAAAAATGATTCGAACATCAAGTTCTCTAAACCTGTTGCTAATCAGGTCGATCTACAAACCATCATCTACAGTCCGAGCCTATTCAACTTCACCAGATCCAAAAGGCAAAAGCAAGCAAGAAGATTCATCTCCATCACCACCAACTCCACCAACCGAACCTTCCTTCACTTCTTCACTTTCAAAAACTGCAGCAGAAGCGAATTTAAAGCCATTACCTTTCCTTTCTACCCCTTTAGGAGTCAAATCCCCTCCACCAAAGGGAGGCAAACTTTCTTGGACAGAGAGGAGAGACAATTATTTCGATCCAGAAAGTAGAGGAGAGAGAAGGAAAGCTATCGTCAAGGAAGCTACTAGAGGTTACTTTCATGATTTTCATGGTCTTAGAAGTCATGGAGGGAAAACTTGGAGGAGCGCTAAGACTTTGATTAGAGAGGAGGTCAGTTTAAGTCAGAGCAGAGGAGAGGAGAGAAGCCAGAAGAGATTGAAGTTGGAGGCTCACGGTTGCAAGCCTCTACAGAAATCTCATAAGAGAATTGTTTCGGAAGTTTCAAGAAGGAGGGGAGGGAAGTTTCGGGGAGCATCAGCAGAGCTAGAAGATTGGTAGTTACTGTCTTGTTTCTACTCTCAGAGGAAGAAGCTTCAAAACACCACTCTCTCTTCTCGATGAAGTTCAACCCCCTTCAAAATCGAAACCAAAATCTCAGAACTTCCGGTCCTTAACTATGGAGTAGCAGCCTTTCCTCGCGTCTTCCCACCTCATCTAAACCCCTCTCCCGCCTCTCTCTCTCTTCTTCAGCGAGCTCTCTACTTTCCAAACATCTCAGGAACCTGTCTTCTAGATCGAAAAACGATTCACACAGCTGATATGTTACCTGGAAAAGTCTCGATCATTTCTCTTCTAAGTTCCAAGATTTCAGAAGAACATACCAAGAGTTTCTATGAACCTACTTTGGAAGCTTTCGGTGGGAATAAGGATTTTCAATTGCTTCAGGTAAGCATGTTTTCTGTACAAGGAGAACAAGTCGGAGGAAGTAAAAAGAAGAGGGGGTGGGGGTTACACTTTTCGAAACAAGAAGTCTTGACTCTTAACCTTCTTTGAATTTTTAACCTGCTTTGAAGAGGAAACTCCTATACTGACATGAAATCGTATCTTCTTCTTCCTCCCTCTCTTTTAACCCAGATCAATCTTCAACCAAACCCTTTAAAATCCTATCTTCTATCTCTTTTCCTATCATCCTTAAGATCTCAAATCCCAACCTCTCTTCATGCCACCTATTTATTGTCTTCAAATTCCCTGGAATTGGAAAAAGAAGCCTTGGGTTTACATAACAAACATGTTGGATATGTTTATTTGATTGGAAGGAAAGGTGAAATCAGATGGGCTGGAGGCGCTTTTGCTGAAGCTGAAGAGAGAGAAGCTTTGAGGAATTGTACTGGCGTATTACTCAATCGAGATTCGGATTTGAAAAAGAAGTAGAGACACTAGACTTTTGAATAGAACTCTTTTAGAGGAGGTGAAACTTTGTTTGGAGTGATTAGTGATTGAATGAGTTGGGAAGGGGAACTTTGGGTTATACAAACGGTCCATCGCATGTAATCAGCATGTCAGCTTGCCGGATCAATCTATCTTACTTCTTCCGTAGAACGTTCAGGAGAATGAAGCACGAAGTAGATTGAGGTGGATTGGTTCGAGATGGGCGTTATTGAGATGCAAATCGAAAACTTGGGTTTTCTTCTCCTTTCCTGAGTATCAAGATTACACATAGTAGAGGGTTGGAATGGATGAGCAGTAGTTCAAGAGAGAAGAGAAGAGAAACCCACCCCAGACTGAAAGAGGACGACTGAAAAGTTCGGAATGAAGCTATGAAGCTATTATGAAGCTCTCTTCTTTTAAGAGTTCTTCTCAACGCCTACTATCTTCAAATCCTGATTCTATTCTCCCCTCTTCTTTGTCTCAATTCTAATTCTACCTCAACGTCTGCAATTCTCTACCCGGAGAGCCAGGGAGACAGGAAGAGACAGAGGGAGAAGCAGCAAACTTGCAATACCATTCTTCGAGAGCAACCGTAGATCGTCAACTCCTCCGAATTGAGTTGAACAAACTAGCTCTATTCTATCAGTCTTTAAAGATTACTTGTAGATAGGATAGAAAGCAGGAAGTCAGAGTCAGAGTTATCGATCGAGATAGTCTTAGCAGATGGCTCTACTTCAATCTGCAGCCACCCAATCTCAGTCTTCCAATGGAATTGCTCAGATGTCCACCTCATCTTCTCAGATAATCGGTTAGTAATATCAGCAGCCGCGGAAATGTGATTCACTGGCAGCGAAGCTGAGGCTGAAACCTCGCCATCTGTCTAATCTCTAATCTTCCCATCTGCTACCTACCACTCCAAAGACTATTCACCCTTCCTAGCAGCTGATTTCGATCCACGAAGTTACGCAAATGAGATCATTCATTCAACTTCAACTGATCAAGGTACCTCAAACCTACTTTCACCGAATCTCACCTCACCTTACACTTCAAAGAGAGGTCTTGGTCCAGATAGTTGGGTATCTCCTCAATCTCCTTCAGCAGTTGCTAGATCCAAGCAGTCGATCAATACAAACGGTACTAGAGCTAATGAATACTCTACTGGAGAGCTAGAGGGAGACGTTTCAGCTGCTTTGAGTAGATTGAATCTAGCTATAGATGATGTCCAGCAAAAGATTAAGCAAGAGGTGAGTAATACGAGCTTGGAGGAGGCTGGAGGCAAGCAGAAGAAGTCTGAAACTCGATAAGGGAGCATAGATACTGTCTCTGAGGGAATAGAAAGGCCTCCAGAAGCCATCATAGAGCGAGAAAGTCGTCTATCCTTCTCACACACTTTCTGTCCTCGCTGTTTCCCCTCTGTAGGTCTCTTCTAACGCATCTGCATTTCTGACTAGAGCCAGCAGCATATCAACTTTCCAATCTCAAGCTCAAGATGTAAGAGTAGACATCGATTCTTTAGAGGAAGGTGTCGAGAAGTAAGTCCCACTTCTCCCTTCAGCTCGTCGCCTTCCCCAACATTCGATTCTTTTTTCTGATTGTATTTCAATTGGATCTCGACCGTATCTCGACAGACTGAAAAGAGTAGTTCACACTCCATACTCTCAACTCATAGCTCTCCGTTCTAGACTTTTAAGACTTCAAAGAGCAAGTGTCTTGGTTGGAAACGCAACTAGATTTGTAGTTCTAGCTAAAAGACTTGAAGAAGGAATGAAAGAAATCAAAGGGAACCAAGTGGATTCTAAGAAGGAAGATCGGGAAGAATCAAAGAGTAGAGCGCTTGCTAGGACAGCTTTGTTGGTCGCTGAAATGAGTAAGTCTAGAAATGAGGATTTGTTCGTTGATCTTTGGTTTTCTGATTAGTCATTTCGTTTCTTTCTTGGCGACAGCTGAACTTCTAGATCTGGAAAGCACGACTTCTGAAAGAGAACAGACAGATTCTTCTGATTTGAGAACAATTCCTGTACCTCCTTTGACGTCGTTGAATTTTGTTGGAAACTATCTTCTTCAACTTCAATCTGCTAGAGAGCAGATAACTGATATGATGGAGGATATGGTAGTGAGAGGATTGCGGGACCTGGTGAGTTTACTCTCTGTGAGGAAAAGCTTTCCCTGCGTCGGGAAACACTGACTTTTCTTCCTTCTTCCATTTTGAAAGTCTCCAACCCTTCTATCGACTTCCCTGCAAACCTCCTACAATCTTCGAACCCTCCCATCTCTGGTAAAGGATCTACTAGCAGATCTAACAGACGTCATCAAAGAGAGAATCAATTCAGCTTTTGATGTCAATTCTTTAAGTCGAGAAGCAGGTACTAGAGAACCTCCAGCTTCAGCTCCTTATGCTTCTTACAAACCTCGTCAACCCTCAGCTTCAAGTACAAGTACTAATTCTAGTCAGGCTTGGACTTCCATTCTTTGGCGAAGATTGTCATTGCTTCTAGTAGGTGAAATGGGTGCGGTCTGTTCAAAAGTTTACACTCTTGAAAGAGTTTTGGAGATCAAAAAGGATGGAAATACTGGGAGAAGCTTTTTGGATGAAAGCTTAAAGGTGCTTGGTGATAGACCTAGCTTGATCTTTTGGAGAACTGTGGCGGATTGCCTAAGGGAAGAGGCGGTGAGAGGTGGGGGTGAGTTTGACAAGAGGCGAGAGAGAGAGGATAGAAAAAGTCGAGAATTGGATTTGCTGACATTTTTGGATAATTGTTTTGTGGCTCTTGCTTCGACACCAGCTTCCTCTTTCATTCAGCAAACTCTCTCGAATGACTACCCGAAATTACTGAGAATCTTGAAGGAGTTCTTCGCTAAGACTAGCGTGTACACTTACACTGTTTACGAAGATTCCCAACAAAGGTGAATACCTGTTTTCTCATTGATTGGTTACGAAGAGTGAATTCCGATCTCAATCAATCTCCTTCCCTCCACCCCTCCACCCATCAGTCCCGAAACCATTCTCCTCATCAGATCTTTCTCGAACTTCGAGACCGCTTATCTAGCTCGTCTTCAGTCTCGAATCTCGGAAGTCGTCTCTTATGCCTTCCCATCCTCAAGTCGAAGGAACGCTGCTCAACTAGGTCACAATTCTCCTGGAGCTGAAGCTGGAGCCTCGATTGTCAGAGTCCTGGCCAATGAGTTGGACAGTGCAAGGTTTGATCCTCTCCTAGTCAGAGAGGTGGTCAAGAGAATCGTGAGAGCTGTCGAACTGTTTGTGGGACGAGTCGATGAGCTGGTGAGTTTGGGAGGTCGACAACCTGAATGGGATTTCACCTTGTCTATGACTAAGCCTCTTTCCCTTTCTTATGTTGGCTTTCCTTAGCGTGCCGATGACCGAACAGCCTACACTTTGACTTCTCAAGAGACCACTGCAGCTCAATCTCTAAATGCCAGTCTAACAAACTCCACCTATTCCTTGGCAATCGGCATGTCCCAACTCATCTCTAACTCACCTCCATCGGTGATCAACTCTCTCAAAGAGTCTCAACAATCTGTTTTGGATCTCTGTGTCCATCGGCTTGTAGACCCACTTCTGACGGCCTTGATGGGAGAACTGGATTCTGCTTTGGAAAGAATTCATCTCGTCAATTGGTCTGGAGTTGTGGAAAGCGGAGGAGCTAGCGGATACATGAATGAAGTCACTGACAGAGTTTGGAATGTCAGGGAGCGGATTTTGGCCAATTACGAAGTCGGAGAAGAAATGAGGAAGTGGTGAGTTGGAATTTCTTTTCGATCCACGCTTGATGAGATGAGACTGACGTGCGATTTGATCTCTCTCTCTCTTTGAAGGGTTCTCACTCTTTCGAGGCATCTACTCAGGTCATTCGTTCTCCATGCTTCGGTTCTCAAACCTCTGGGTGAGAATGGAAAACTTCGATTGACAAACGACATGACTGAATTAGAGTTCGCAGTCAGTCAATTGTTACAAGAAAACTCAATTCCAGCTCTCACTATTCGAGACTGTGGAGTTGAAGGCAAAGACTTCAGAGCTTTCAAGTGAGTTGTGCAGCTCTTCCAGAAGATCGTTCCTTGTACTAACCTCCATCACCTCTTGTCTTCCAGACCTCTACTTTTTCTCGCTCTATCTTCTCTGCCGTCAGAGACCCTTTTGGTCCCCTCTGGGCCTTCGCATCTGATAATCTGGCATCATCTTCTGGTCATGGGTCCTTCAAGCTTTGCCTTGCCTAACGAAAGGAAAGGTCTCTCAAAGGTCGATTACGTCCGTTGGATCTTGAAGGAAGAACGAGGAGAGTCTGAAACGCTGGAAGAAATGGAAGAAATGATGAGGGAGATGAAGTCAGAACAGAGGGAGAATGAAGACGAGAAAGATTGGTTCAAGAGGCTGGAGAAATGGCAAAAGCTGAGAGAGGAGAGTCGGACGGAAGAGTTGGAGAATTGATAGAGCAGAATTGATAGAATCAAAGACTTCGTTGTGTGCAGTACAGCTTGATACCACCAGAGTCCGGCTTGAAGCCTTACGGGAATTGTTCTGCGAGCTGCAGAAAAGGGTTCGCTGCCCAGCTGGATATCAGAGTTCGAAAACCAGAGGAGGATTGATGAAGGTTGGGTACAACTGAAATTGAAGAAAATGAAACGACAAAGCAAGAGAGAAGGACGCTCGAAGCTCTTTCTCTCTTTCTGAGAGTTGACCGAGCTGCTTGTTTTTATTGTCAACTGCTTGTTCCCATTACTAATGTACCAAGAATCAAAGTAATTACAGCTGATCTAACATTTGCTATCTTGCTTTTCAACCCTTTCGCACTTCTCTTCACAGTCCTCTTCACAGTCCTCTTCACAGTCCTCTTCACAGTCCTCTTCACAGTCCTCTTCACAGTCCTCTTCACAGTCCTCTTCACAGTCCTCTTCATTCATTCTTTCCTCCAAACTCTCTCTATTGCAACTGTTTGAGAACGAAACCTTTTTAAGCATCTACTGCGAATTGGTGAGAACGAAACTTTTATCGAAAACCTGAAAATTACTTTGAAGCAGTTGAGGTGCAATCAAAGATTTTGTTTCGCTAGAGTAGTAGTTGTTTGACTTTATCTTGAATGATTGAAGATTGGGAAGGTAAAGTTCTTTCTTCGACAGATCCGCAATTGCATGACGACTCCTAGATCCATGGTTCTTAATGATAGCTTATTTTTCGAGGTGACTGGAGGTAGCTTCTAATTTTCTAATAATTGGACAATTTTCCCTCTGTTCATGTAGTTAGGGGGGGGGGGTCATCATTACCATCGTTGAACGGGTGTTTGATAGACTTGGCAGATTTGAAAAGATCTATCGTTTCTATTCTGGTGAAGGCAAAAACATTAACTTTACCGCTACCCAGCTTAAATTTCAGAGGTGGATTCTTAAACTTAAATAGGGAAAGATTAATCACATCTTCATCTTCGTCCTCATCCGTCTCCTCCTCCTCGTCACTTTCATTCCCGAAGAGGTCTCGCTCTGGCTTATATTCATCAAAATGATAATAAAAAACTTTCAAATTTTGGCATGAACCAGCTAGACGCAGAGCCTCGCCGATCATTGAGAAGCCCTAACACTTTGTAGTACTCTTCAAATCCGCCGTCATCGGACAGCTCTAGTGTGACTGAAGTCAAGGTGTTTCCTGCTACCAGTTCTTTTTTCTATTGACGACTGACTCTTCGACTTCTCATCTTAGCCTTGCAATCCTGTAATTGTATGATTTGGTTGAAGATCTCCTTCGGTAGAAAGGACGAATCACGACCAGCTGCGGTCATGGCGTGAAGAGCTTGAACCGACATGGATTCCATCGAGGTGAGGCGACCTAGAATGAAGGAGTACTCGTTACGAACACATTTAGACTTTTCTCTGGCGGCCGCTCTAATGGTCAACGACTGGCAAGCCAGAGTAAGACAGAGGTCGCACTGCGAGTTGGAGAGTGAAGATTGCTACGAGTGGGTCTCTCTCCTTTTCCTCTTAAAAGCCTCTTTCCTCAGACTGAATGTCTCTGAGCTCACCTCTGGATTAGCAGGATCGATCTCGATCGCCTTGTTAGCGTCTTGAATAGCTCTTTCGAGTTCGTTCATCATGCGAAACGCAAAAGAGCGTTCGAGCAACAAGGGAATAGATTCTACTCCTTGAAAGGGTTTGAGTGCCCGAGAGACAGATTTTAAAAGGAATAGGTCAAGAGTGAGAAGGGGAGAAAGGTGAGTATAGTTGAAGGATTGTGGGCTTGTAGAGCAGGCAGTACTCAAGAGAGATTTAGAAAACCATAGCCTCCGCCTCTGACTCACCTTGTCGCATTTGCTCTTTGCAGACTCATAATCTTTCGACTGAATTGAGCGTCTGATGTCTGCCAGAAAGGACGGGAGAGACATTGTAAAATGAATAGATGTTGTGGTTTGTGAAGAAGCCTTTTTTTTCTGTATCCTTGCGACTTTGCGAGCGAACCATCGCATCAATTCCTTTTGCTTCCTCTTTTCCTGTTCAAGACTCGGAGAAAAAAAAACATCTAGCAAGTCTTTGAAAGGCTTTCTAGAAAGTCAGAAATCAGGTGAGCTCCAGAAAGAGAGGAGGAATTAAGGAACCCATCCATGATCCATGCCTTCCCTACTTCAATCACATGAGAGATAATCTATCTGAATTACCTCAAAGCCTCCTAGATTTGACGATTCTGGAGCTTTATTCCGGTCGACCTTGGGTTTAAGATTAGAGAGAACACATCTTCTACTTCAAACTCTTGGTCGACTCTTGCAACCAAATCCAGCTATAGACGGTCTTCCCCAATTCCAAGCGAAGTGAAAAAATTGATGAGGGATGGAGTGGTTCGGAACTTTGAGTTCTTTTAACTCGAAATTACAAGTCGTGAGGCGTGAGTGTCTGGCGAGCTCAGCGTCTCTTAGAACAGTACGAGAAAATCTTTAATTTAAGTCAGGCCCACGTCTCTATGCAACGAATCAAATCTCCTTATTAAAACTCTCGTATCGCCGATCAACATCTCCCACTCTTCCTTTAAAGTTCACATTCCCTTCGGTATCTCAAACTCTTCACCGTAAGCGTAGCTGATGTAACCTCCACACTGACAGGTGCATCTTCTTAGGCTTAGAATCATTCGAATGACTGAATCTTGCATGATGTTTTCTGGGAGTTGAATTGGAAAGAGGAGCTCGAAAGATCAGTGAAAATTCTCATTTCTGAACGTATCGATCCAGAGCATCAACCACTCAAAACATTTCTGCCAAAACTCGCACTCTCGCAGAGTACCGTCATCTTCTAGTTGCTTTCCATTGAAGACTTAACAGATCTCAGAGGCTGAATTTCATGTCTAGGTCCCAGCTGCTCCTTCACAGCTATGGTTATGTTGGTTGGAAAATGACAAGAGGTACAGTTGCTTTCGTTTAAAGTTTGACGAAGAATGACATCTGAGTGCTCCTCTCTTCTGGCTTAAAGCCTAGGAAATCGAACTCCTTATTTCCAAGAAGGAAGTCTCTGTTAGAGCCCAAAACCATGTCGTCGTCATCTCTTGGATCCTCATAGTAGATATTGAGCTCTTGTGGAGCTTGAAACATCCCGGTCTGTGCTTGAATTTTTCTTTGACTGTCGATCGAAAGTGATGAGAGCTATTGATGTATAGGTCGAGCTGAACGGTCTCTATGAAGGTCGACTCACTCATTTTGAAGGTTTCACAAGCTTTGACTTGAGGTTTGACAGCTTCTCCATCCTTTTTGGTGGAGAAAGTGAGGGCAAGAGTCTTCAGACAAATATCGATAGTCACCTTGTTTGACTCATGACTGTGACGTCTTTGCTTGCACGAAGAAATTGAAGGTCTTCAGTCTCTTCAACTTCCACACCGATAGCGATCAGTTCTGGATTCATAGCTGCGAAAGAGGTAGAATCGTCTTACGAGCCCTTATTGGTCAATTCGAGTATTATCTGTGCTGGCGAGAGGAAGAAAGAATCGGAAGGAGGTACGGGAAAAGGTCAGAGATGGCAAACGAGGGGCTCCCATGAACAAGTCAGGCTGTGCAATCCAATAGGTAGTCAACAATGAAGGAGTACGAAAGACTTACTCTGTTTTTGACTTCCGTGAGAGGAGACAACTGGCGGGGAAGAGACGAACATCTTGAATCAAAAAAAAAATCCTCGCCTCGTTCGATGGGACCGCTGACCGAGGCTGCACCTTGCAATTAAAGAACGATCCCCTTTTGAACTTCCTGTAAAAGATTTTATACTTTTGAAAGTTCGATAGAAGATGTAGAGGCTGAAGAGAAGAGCGGAGTCGAGATTGGCTCGACTCTCCTTTTAGTTCGAAAATCAGGGGGTCCGCACTCGACCAATCTTCTTCCTCTATCCTCTCTCCTCTTGAAGCGCTCTCTTGGATTGTTCTCTCTTCTGATCGAACCCATATTCCTCAGAATCTCGTAAAACCAGATAAGGGTGAAGAAGTCTAGATGTGCCATTGTCGAGAAGACTCGGCATCGAGGCAGGGACAAGTGCAAGTCTTTCTTCCTCCTCGCCTGCTCTTCCCCTTCTTCACCTAGCGATCTTCCCCGGGCTCCTCTGAGACCCTGCTGTCATTCCCTAAAGAGGTAGATTGAAAGATTGGTTTCATATAAGTTTGAGTCGTTGAAGGGTTGCAAGCTTGCCGATCTGTAAAACGAGAGGTGTTTAAAGTCCATTCCTCTTCTCCCCTCCACACCCAACCTCAAAACATCAATGTTCTCCCCAGAATTCCTTCAAAACTTTGGTGGCGGTATTTTCAATGCCACTCCAGCCAATCCCAGATGGCAGCATCGTCCTGCAACTGAACACTGGATGGATTGGAATGGATTTATCATGCCACAAGGCTTCTTGGGTTAAAGTCGAAGAACAATTTCCACCAACCTTTTGTTCATCCAAGACCAAATGGGATTGGATCTTATCCAATCATAGAGATGGAGTCCATCAGAAGCTACTCTCTTCGCTGCGATCCACTGGGCGGCGCTCGCGCTGATTGGAGTGAGCCACAAAGAGTTGCTGTAGAGAAGGAGACTGATTGGATCAAACGCTATCCTGAGATCGAAGGCGATGTTCTTTCTGATGAGCAGATCGCAATGGCTTGTGGAAAGGTGAGTTCAGTTTGACTGCGAAGCATGAAGATAGAGAGAGGTCGGTGGAGATGTAGAGGAAAAGCAAGAGGAGATGAGAGTCCCTGGGATTCTCAAAGCTTTCGAATTCATCCACTTCTGTCCATTCGTTAGAACTGGAAGAGAGGTGACGGAGCAGCAATCTTCATCCATCTCCTCCCAAGAATGCAGTACTGACTCTTCTTCTTCCCTCATAGCGTCCATCTCCTCAAGATCCGGACAAGCCAATCAAGCTTTGTATCGCTACTTGATGTG
Organism: Golubevia sp. BC0850; assembly: GCA_012976225.1. NCBI lineage: Eukaryota > Fungi > Basidiomycota > Exobasidiomycetes > Golubeviales > Golubeviaceae > Golubevia > Golubevia sp. BC0850. The sequence continues at coordinate 680,449 of JAAVVG010000011.1, read as the reverse complement.
ATGAAGAGCCTGGGAACGATGTTTGGGAGGCCGTCAATCGCTTCGCAGACGATGACGTAGTCGGCGCCATCATGAAGCAAGAAGATCCAAACCAAAAGTTCGAGACTAAGAGAGTCCACTGCGAGAATTTTCGATCAGTGAGATTTTGGGGCTGATCGTGATATTAAAGCCAAACAATCTCTTGATTTTTCGCCTCGCAGCATCTAACTCTCTTTTTCCTTCCCCTCCTTTCGAATCATAAGTGACTGGTCTTCACGACCTTCCAAAGACAGAGGATGATTTGGCCCGTTTGAAAGAGTTCTTTAGCGTGAGTATGGACTGCTTCGAATTTCGATGTGGATCTCGACTCGATTCTTGACTTGACGAGGGCAACCGAAGCTCTTTTCCGATCTGCATCTTCCTCCTTTCTTTGGGCTTCCCCAGAGTATGGAAGATCAACACGAACTTGTCCTTATTTCAAAATAACCGACCGTTGATCCAGTCCTAATCACCAATTTCGTCAAAGGAGTGTAAGTGACGAAGTTCCGCCATTTGTAGCCTGTCGCCAGCTTACCTTGCTTCACCGGGAGGGACTGGGAGTCAGACTGCGCCATTTGCACCTCTCTTTTATTGTGTCCGAGTCCTCCCTCATCTTTCTCCTATTCTCCTTCCTGCATTCGAAGCTACACTCAAGGACGTCCTTGGCTTGGGAGAATCACTTTTGCCGACCCTCCCACCAACTCTAGCGCCTCTTTGCCTGGTGAAACCGTCCTCAAGCTGCATAGCAGCTTGGCTGAAAATTCGTAAGTCTTGTTCATAAAGATTATAAAATAGTGGATTTGAGAAACCCGGTCGAATCTCTCGGTTGAGGAAAGCTCACTCTCCTTTTGTGAAATCCCCTCTTTCCAGACCAAAACTTCAACTTCTGAGTGGTCGTCCCAATCCTCTCTATTCTTGCTTCGTAGGGTTCTTCTTTCAGGAGGTTCTCACTCGTCAAATGATTACTGCTGCTCAATCCAACTGAATTCTTTTGTAACGTGCTGTTGGAGCTGTTGAATCTTCACCCCTTGTCAATCAAACCATTCCAAGATTTCCAGACAAAGAATTCGCAATTCAAAGCTCTTCCTTTCTTTGCAATTCAATCGAGGGTGGAAGACCAGAAACTAGTTAATGAGACAAGAGAAGTAGCAAATATTACAAGTTCGATTGAGAATGAGCGGGGAAAATATAGATCGTGTCTTAAGAATGAGAGGGGTGTTTGGAAGTGACATCACTTCCAAAAGATTTTGGGGCGAGACTTAAATAAGAGCGAGTAGACGAGAAGTGGGTTGGTGACCAGAAACGATAAACCTGAAAGACTTGTAAGGTGGAATGGTGCAATGAAAAGGATGGTGGAACGGCCGTGGATTTTTTCGAGGGGAGAAGAAAAAGGGAGTTCGGAAGAGAAAGCGAATTGAGGGATTGTTTTCCTCGTGAGTCGATTTTGATTGAAAAAAGGAGGGTTTCTTCGTATGAGATCCAATGTTGTAGTGTTCTGTTTCGTTAGATGTCTGCTCCGTTTCTTGAGTTGAGATCCGCATGCTCCTACAAGTGAGTGAGAGAAAAACAGTGGCAGTTGAGCAGAGAAGAACAGGAAAGAAACAACCGTTTCCCACCTCGGTTCGATTTCCAAAACTTACCTCTCGAAGCATTTCATCCAAACGTTCGTCAAAAGCAGCAGATGGAGTTTGACCATCGTCTCCATTACTTCTATTACTTCTATCTCTTCGATTTGAAGATCTTCCCCCTCCCATCGTGTCCGCCAGAGACCTTCGCTGAGCTTCAGCCAAATCTCTTGCCTCAGCATCAGCCGCATTCGCTGGCTCATCTGGATTTCTTCTTCTCCTCCTTCTTCTTCTTGGAAGAGTAATGAATTTGGGCACTGATGAAGGGGAAGAGAGTAAAAAACCAGTCAGTTTTATCATCTCGAAGAGTCAAAATCTTCTTCTCATTTCATTCTCTCGTCTATCAACTCACTCTGTCTCTTTTCAAGATCCATGGAAACATTCGTACTAGCTTGAAGAGCTTCAATCCAATCCACAACATGTCTATCACTTCTAGTATGAAGTAAGAACTGTTCTCCTTCAGCTCTAACTCTAACGACGTGTCTTCTCTTCAAGTAATCCGCAGCTAAACCAGATTCAGCAGATTGAAGGGTATAATTTCTTACCAACCCATGATGAGTTTTAGCTTCAGCGCTAACAGCAGCAGAATGACCTGGACGATTTGGGTGAGGAGCATGAGCTACACTAGTCAAAACTTCCTTAGCAGCAGCTAATTCAGGACCTGAATGAGAAGCACCCTTCTCATGAGAAGAAGGCGAAGAAGATCCAGAATTTGCATTTGGACTTGGATGATGAGATCTAGATTGATTTGGTTGAGTTAAGAAAGGAGATTGACCTGGTACTGTTGAACTTGTACTTCCTGGACCATCTTCATTCATTGGTTCTAAATGAACGTGAACACCTTTCATATTTCCCCAAGCTCCTTGAGATGCTAAACCAGCGATTGCATCGGTCTTGTAAACTCGAAGACAAGTTCCATGAAGAACTATGTACTGTCTCTTCCAGCTGCGATCTTTAGCTTGAACTCCAGGAGCAGAGAACTCCATCTTCCTTGGAAGATAACCTTCGATGTGAACTGAGCAGTTGTAAAGTGGAAGCTTCTCTTGACCTTCTTCTTCTCTTGGATAGATGACTTGAGGTCCTTCCGGTCTACGATGAATGACAGTGTAAGGAGGAGGTTCGACTCTGAGTTCAATCATCGACCTTCTACGAAGAGAAGGCGACATCGGAGGAGCTTCGTATTCTGGATCCCTCTTCTCTCCAGTCTTGCTTCCATCGGGTTGGCTGATAGAGATTCCAGGAAGAAGCAGACCATTCTTTCCACCTGACTTCTTCATACTTGCGGTGGGTGAGAGAGCAGCTCCATCGTGCATCCTTTCTGCTGGACTCGAGAGGTCGATCAAAGACTTGGACTTGAGATGATAGAGACCTGGCCGATCGGACGTAGCACCTAGAGGAGAGAAGCCAAAAGCAGGAGCTAAAGAGGGCTGACGTCGTTCCGCCTGTTGATTCTTCTCTGGAAGGGCCGGAGGCTGAGATCCTTGAGCTGCCATCGCTGGAAGGGAATCTCCAGCAGTCGAGGGTCTGGCTCTAGTGCTGACGTCCTTCGTTCCAGATTTGGTCCTACTCCTCGAGGAAGTTCCACTTTCCAGTCCAGAAGCAGAAGATTGGGCAGCGCTGCTTCGACCTCTTTCCTTGCTGGCGAAGTTGAGATCTGCCAAGCTGGCTGGAGGCATCGGAGGGATCTCTCTTGCTGGAGTAGTCATAGATCTCGAAGGAGGTTGACCACAACTTCTTCCACTTGCAGAGCTTGGAGCTCTGGAACGAGTGATAACGGAGGGACTTGGAGGTGGAGCATCTCCTCCCACGTAAGCTGAAGATCCAGCGTTACGTGCTGGAGCTGGCTGATGTGAGAAGTAAGATGGTTCGGAAGTCATTCCGACTCCATTGGCTTTGGGAGTCTCATTGATGGCAGTGAAAGGAGATTCGAAAGGCGTAGAGCTGAAGCTTGTCCAAGCCTGTTTCCCAACTACTTGCTGAGGTGTCGAAGCTGGACCTGGAGTAGCTCGATTTCCTAGTTCAGAAGGGGGGTTTTGAGAAGTGAATGAAGGTCTTGGGGGTAGAGAAATCTCTTCCGGTCTTGGTCTATTCTCTCTAGAAAGTTCTTGAGAATTGGCCAAACTAGTTGAAGGGGAAGAAGTCAATCCAAAGCCTCCGAATCCTCCAGGCATCGGCATCGAAGCAGCTACAATAGCTCTAGCTCGTTGTCTTTCGGCCTCTTCCTCTTCTCCTTCTCCTTCGTTTTCAGTGTCCGTTTCCATATCATCCATAGCGACTCTGCTATCTTCAGCATTATGGTCTTCGTCCTCCTCGTCGGTGACGTCCTCTGAGTCATCTCCAGCTCCTCCCCCCGAATCGTGAGCTTCATCATCATCTCTTCCATCTCCAGCTCCTCCCGAGCTTCCTCCACCTGGACTTCTTCCATTCCCGCTTCCACCTTTCCCTCCTCCGCTAGCTCCTTTCATCGAATCAAGTCTCGGCATATGAGAGAGACCAGCAGCTCTGTAAGGTCGTTCCGGAACACCATTCGATCCAGCATCAGTCGCAGGAGTTGAAAAGGATGAGCTAGATGGAGGTAGAGGGCTTGAAGCAGGTAAATTGGTAATAGTTCTGTCCTGTCTGTCCTGTTCTTCATCCAATCCGACTGATCTTCTCCCATCATCGCTTGGGGGAGGGGCTCCCAAGTCATTTCTATTCTCTCCTGATGATACGTTACTTTCTCTTTCTTTTCCTTTTGAGCTTGTCGGATGAGTTGAAGGGACCTCTCTTGCCAGATCACTGCTTCGAGGCTGAGATCCAGAAGGCAATCCAGCGCTAGTGGCTCTTGAAGTGTTGGTGTGATCAGTTCCAGAAGCAGAATCCGAAGGAGAAGTAGCTGGTTTCCCAATCCCAGAAGATCTGTGATCTCCAGAGGCGAGTCCGAAAGAATCGACCCATTCGAAAGGCCGCGAACTTGAACTTGGTAGACCATTGGTTCTTGAAGAATAAGTCGGAGGTTCACTACTTGGTGGAATGATTGAAGTTGAAGGAGATGAGGTAGTAGAATGGAAGGAAGCGCCATCACCTGAAACGATACTCTGGCTGGTAGACATTTCAGAGCCTTGAACTTGAGCTAGAGGTCGTGGGGCAGTGGCAGTAGAAATTGGGAAAGGAGAGAACTCATTCCTTAAACCAGAGCTGTTGGAGCTATTCCTTGAATGCCTAGAAGCGATAGTCTCATTCCCGACATTCGAATCTCCACCGATTCTATTGAGACTGTTCGTGCTCTTAGGAGATCTGAGAGTACCTTGGGTAGGTTTACCGAAAGCTCGTTCGAAAGCTGCATCTGGATTGCTTGCTAACTCGCTTTCATCATCATCTCTCGTCTCCACCTGAGAAGATCCACCTCCTAGATGTTGATTTAAAGCCGGAGACTGAGGCAGAGGCGGTGAATTCTGAAAGTGGGAAGATCCTCCAGAGACGTTTCTTTCTTTCTTTCCCACAAGTCCGACCTTCTTGAGGAACCCCGAGACTTTTCTCTTTCTACCCGTCCCAGCTCCTTGATTAGGATCAATCTCCGCAGAGATTCTAGATGGATTTTGGCTACTTCTGGGTTCAGAAGGTCCAGCTCCAGAGATAGGTCGTTCAGCGATACTGTTCTTCCGACTCCTTCTGACTGATTCTCCAGAAGCTCTCGAAGCTCTGAAAGCAGAGAAAGATAACCTAGAGGGAGTAGATGGAGTACTTGTCGAAGCGTTGGGAGCTACTAGCTCTTCTTGAGGTTCAGATTCTCCTTCCCGTCGACCTTTAAGGAAAGCAGAGAATCTCCCGCGTCTGCTATCCGTGCTTGGTCTAGAGGAGGCAATTCCATCTAATTCCGGTCTGACGTCGGTGGACCCTCGAAGTCCTAGACCTTCAGATGACTGAGAGCCAAATCCTCTCATTGAGTCTCGCAAGCCTGATGAAGGGGAAAGTGGCGAGGATAGGAGAAAGAGAGGGAAGGGGTCAGAACTGAAGGACAGCGACCCTCTGCCACCTCATCCAATATCTCTTCATCGGATCATCTTGACAGACTCTGGATAGTCACAGCTTGACTTGAATTCATCTACCATCTCTGTCCTTCTCTCAATCTGGCCAGTCCGATGCGAAGCGACCTTTTCCCCTCCCATCTCAACGTCCCGTCCTCTCCTGCACTGACACTCACCTCTGATTGACTGTTGTGAGCCCCTTTGACTTGATGAAACATCCTCCAAACCCGGTCTTGTAGCTTCCATGTTCTCAACTTCTTCGTCCTCCAAGAAAGGTTGACCCGGGATGATTTGAGAAGTAGGGTTGCTGGAGTTAGATTGATTTCCAATGATGGTTGAAGCCAGAGGTAAATTGACCAGAGAGGCTGAAGGTCTACGAGAATGACTGGTTCGAATGGCCTCGTTTGTACCTGCAAAATCGAATGAGACTCTTGCAGAAGGTCTTGAGGTGATGGAAGAAGGAGTGCTTGGTGCTTGTTGGTATTGAACAGGGGAGGAAGCGGTATGAGATGAATTTGCAATTGAGGTTGAAGGGATCGATGTCTTTCTAGGAGTTGTGTTTGGATCCGATTTGATGTTGGTAGATGGATTCTTGGGAGAAGAGAAGGAGGAAGAAGCGAAAGGGTTCGTAAATGTAGGTGGTTGGGATGATGGTGGAGAAGAAGTAAGATGATTCGAAGCTTGAGTCCCCTCTTGAGTTCCACTGTTGCCGTTAGATCCCTTGCTAGTTAATCCGGAAAAGAACGTAGAAGAAGATCTTCTTCGGTTGTTAGGATTGAAAGTAGAATTCGAAGTGGTAGTTGGAGAAGAAGACGATGGTTTATTGGCGGGTTGAGATTCCTTGGAAACAGGGTTCCGATCGCCACTTCCACTTCCGTTGCCCGCTCTCAAACTTGGTAGAGACAACTTTCTCAAATTGATTGGATTGCCACTTGATAATTTCCTTAAACTAGGAAATTTTGGGCCAGTACCATCAATGGAATTGGTTGGAAGAGGGTAAGAGGGTGGAGTTTGATCCCCACTTCCTCCAGCCACTTCCTCCTCCTCTTCTCGTGGCTGTAGAGATTGTAAAGCTTCATTCAACCCAGCCATCGAGACGATGTTATCAGGTAAAGATTCAGATTCAACTGTTCTACCTTGATTAGCAGCTCCAGCCTGATAACCTAACTGAGATAGCTGTCTCATCATCTTGTCCCTCTCCCGCTCTTGTCTTGTGACTGGTAGTAAGCCTCTTGAGACTACACCTCCACCATCATCTAAATAACTGTTGCTCTCATTAGGAATCGAGGATCTTGAGATTCTTCTTGCGAAACCATGCGACATTCTTGAGAGAGGAGAGGTTGGAGGAGGTGGTTCATTTGAAGAAGTGGGTAGAGGCGAATTGCCATTCACTCGACTTCTAGTCGGAGATGATTCTCTCTTTGGAGATGAAGTTGGTGAAGGTTGAGGGTGAGATTGGATTGGAGTTGTTGTAATCATTGAATTCGGAGAATCGTTTGCCCTTCTTGAACTTGAATTGGTTGCGTTGGATTGAGATTGAGAGGTAGAACTAGAGGACAAGATCGAGATTGGCTCAATCTTAGTTCCCAGCATCCTGGAGAGAGTTGAGGGTTATGAGAGATGAGGAAAATAACAACGAAGGTACTAATCCCACCAGCTCTGCATGATGGAGAGAAGAAGAAGGGGAGGAGGAGGAAGAAGAAAAAATTGGAGAGACTAGCGAGATGGAGTTAATCACAGCACAACTGGCCAACAGCTTAATCTAGCTTCCCACATCGAATCGCAACAGAACACTTCTCAAACCCTGTTTCTCCTCGGCGATTCATTCTTCTCTGTAGCTGAACTTTGCCACTCAGCACCAAATCGGTTTTGACGGATCTTTGGACTTCTCAAGTCTTCAACTCCACTCCTTCCCCTCCTTCCTGCCGATCTCCTGCCGATCCTCGACGGACCGCTTCGATCTTCACCGGATACAACAGATTCGAAATTGTCCAACGGCCGCGTGACAAAAGGGAAAAGGGATGAAAGAATTCACATCCTCACTTGCTTCTTGCCTTCTCAGAGTTTGAAATTCTACTAGTTGTGTATCAGGGAGAGAGCAGACTGATAGTGAGGAGAAGTCAGCTCTTGGAGTGTAAAGCAAAACAAGCTGTTGTCGACAGAAAACAGAGTGTCCGGATCTCACCTTCTCAGCAGTTCTGGTTCTGACTTCTTTGCACTCAACTAACCCCTCAATCAGATTCTACAAAGAAGCAAAGTTTTTTCTCGAATTTGCCAAAAGGAATCGCCAGCTTCCTGAGGATTTCCATCATCAGCTCTTCATCATCTACATCATCTTTTCCTTCCCTATGTGTTTGGAGCTAAAATTTCAATTCCTCGAGTCCGAAACCCCTGAAATGAGGATCTTTACTTGGAATTGAGTTGCATTCACCGCGATCTTGACTGAGAGTCTGAGACAGATCTTCAATGTTCTGTGCTCATCGACAAAACGAAAGGTGAAGGTTCAAATTTGGAGAGCTGCCTTCTATCTTCCCCCCCCCCCCCAATAGCCTCAACCAGAGATTCCTAACAAGTCTCACCTGGGAAGAGAAAAGACGTTAGATCCATGTCTCTTTGACGCCTGCTATTGTTGACGTAGAGAGATTGAAAGATCGAACAAGTAAGTAGATTTCTACAGGTTTAACGGCTGTCAAGGACTTCAATCATAAGTGAATTCATCAGCTCTCTGAAAGTGGGTTTAAGATACATTGGAAGAACCAGAGGACAAGGGACTCAAGGATTCGAAAGCGTTTGTTGTTTCGAGGAAATGTAGACTCGACGAGCGGCGACTTCGGAAGCATCGAAACTTTGATGAGTGATGGCTATTTAGGAATTACTGCTTTTGAAAAGGAGGCACCTATGTAGCAATCAGAAGTACATAGAGTCGAGAGAGCAGTTATACTTCTGAATCGAACGACGAAAGCAGTTGTTCTTCTTCGACTCGCCTGAACACTTGCGTTCACTATCGCTGCACAAGGGGACCAGGATATCATAAAAACCATATTCAGTCATTAGCACTTGTCTATCTATAGAAAAATCTCTTCTCAATTGAGAAAGAACGCAAGAAAAAACTAATGCAAAGAAAAAGGTTAAAACAAAAGAAAAAAGAGAGCGACCCTAACCAAAAAAGGGGGGGGGGAGGTTCGACGAAAGAGTTGGGCAAAATAGGTTTGTTCAAATCCCTTCTTTCTTCTTCAACCAATGCAACAAATCCTCACTCATTTTCTCAACTCTACCAGAGTCTCTAAGTAATCTTTTAGCAATGATTTGAATTCCTTTTTCAGAACTCTCCCATTTTTCAGGAAGAGTTGCACTTGATTCTCTCTTCTCCTTTGATGTTTTAACAGTATTCAGTAGTTGATCTTTCACTTTCCTACTAACATCCATTGAAGATTGTAAATATTCCTTAGAATTCAAAAGAGGGTTTGAGAGATAATCTGATTTGACCATTCCAATTCCTTTGCCCATTGACAGTCCTTTACTCTCAATTTCCCTAGGACTTGAGTTTGAATTCTGATTTGAGAAAAGACCTTTTAGAAGAGAGCCTTCCCCAGAAATCTTTGAAATTCCATAGAAAGTTTGAGCTAGATGTAATTCTAAAACACTCTTATGATGATCTAACCAAATGGAATGAAGCTCTTTTGAAAGTTCATCCTTAGTCTCAGTTGGTTTCAACAATCCTTTCTTTTCTAATTCACAAATCCTCAAGCCGTCTGCTTGGATCTTGATGGCTTTCTGAAGGGATTCTTTAGAAGTAACATCAGTTGAAGCGTAAAGAGCAGATAAAGCCAACAAAGCTTCTATTAGTGATCTAGTTAATAGTGGAGTTGGAGTTGGAGTGGTTAAAGTGGTAGATGTTGAAGCTGATGTGGTGGATACGATTGAAGATTGGGTTTGAGGGATCAGAGAGTCGGTTGAGGTTGACTTGGAGTTGGGATTGGGATTGGGACTGGAAGACCAAGGTAACCAACTCGAACTCTTATGAGATTTTGCCTCTGGCAAAACTTGATTTCCCTTTAATTTTAAAGCCTCTTTTGAGAAAGTAGTCATAGAACTTGACTCTCCAATTCCATCCCCACAAAGTTCAACAGCTTTCAATAGCCAACTTTCAGCTTCTGCTTTTCTATCGAGTTCTGAATTCAGAGTACCAATTTTAGTTGCCAATTTAACTAAAGAAGATTTAGAATCGGATTTCGTTTTCTCTTCCTCAACAGATCTAGGTTCCTTTCCGTAAGAATTCTTTGAAGATTCGACTTCTTGATTAAACCTTTCCAATTCGAAAACCCTTTCATAACCAATCAAACTTTTCTCAACGGAACTTTCAGATCCCAATCTTTCTCTAACGCTGGCCAATTGTAATTCCAATGCCATTGCAGTTGGATCTATTTGAATGGTTCTCATCTGACCATTTGAATTTGACCTCAATTCTTGGATTTCCATCAAATCCATCAGTTTAATCCCCATCTCCTCTGCCTTTCTGACCGAGAAAATCAAATAATTCTCTGCATATTTCAAGCCTTCTTCCTCACCTGCATTTCCACTCGTTCCTCTAAACTTTCTCAGACTTCCAAGATTATCAACTCTACCAGGTCCTAACCAACCACCGTTTGTATTGAGATAAGAGTTAGGATTGATCCCACTACCTAGATTCACACAAACCCAAGCTGATCTTATAGCATGTCTTAATTTGATAGATAACCTTTTGTCAGTCCCTGATGAACCTGGTTTTCCTGTCCAAGAAGAGGGAGTTGGGATTGAAGAATGTTCTAATAGGAATCCGTAATCGTCTGAAGATGATGATGATGGTAAGGATGGGTTCTGAATGAGAGAATGTTCCAAGTATTGATGAAAACCTTCAAAGGAGATGAAGATTAAACTTGCCACTGACAAAGAGGAGTAGAGAAGAATTCTAGCGATTCTTGAAAGGGTTTGAAGGAATTGGGAGAATGGTGAAGTGAAGGATTGGAAAACTTGATCTTGAGATGGTGAAGTCGAATAAGACTGAAAGATGGACTTGGATTTGAGAGAAAGATGGATTTGATGAGAGGTAGAAGAGGAAGAGATTAGGTTGGGTCGTCGATTGAGAGTTGAGATGAATCGACTTGTGGAAGCAGTTGGAGATGGAGATAGTCTGAGACCTGTTCCAGTTCCAGATCCATTCCTTAGAGAGGAGCCATTCTTTAGTAGGAATCGACCAATGGGCCGAGTGAGAGTAAAGCCACTCATATTCGATGTGATGCGGTGATGATCAAGGTGATGGTCTGTATCCAATAGCACTCCAGCTGCCCACTTGAACGCGATAGCGTAGAGAAACACGGTACACGCGCGCTACTTAACCATCCTATCCTTCTTCTCAACCACTACTACTCACACAGTCTACTTTGATTCTTGTATTGCAAGATGCCATTAGTGTCACTGGAAGTGGAAAACTTCAAATCCTACAGAGGCAAGCAAACGATTGGTCCATTCTACTCCTTCTCTTCAATCAGTAAGCACCCATCATTCATCATCCAAAGTCCACCATCTCTCATCTATCCTCTCCTCAATCCTTATACCTCCTATCGCGCGCTGATCTTCTTCTTCTCTCTTTCACCTTTTCCTCTTTCTCTTTCTCTCTATCTGATCTCTCCTTCCTTCTTTCTCAGTCGGTCCCAATGGATCAGGCAAATCCAACGTGATGGACGCCATCTCCTTCGTCTTAGGAGTTCGTTCAAACCAATTGAGATCCTCTCAACTCAAAGACTTGATCTTCAGAGGTAGAAAAATGGTAGATGAAGATGCGGAGGCCAGTGATGAAGATGAGGAAGCAGAGGACGGAGGTGAAGGGACTGCTAAGAAAGCAAGTGTCACCGCTGTTTATAGAGATGGGAAAGATAGTGAACATCGATTTCAGAGAAGGTGAGTGTAAGGTGAGAGAAGATGAGAGGGACAGAGAGAAGGGATTGGTTTGTAGTGGATTGTGGGACAATGGAAGGGAAAGCATTAGTCAAACACTACCATGCTCAGCTCGTAGAGGAAGGCATACATTCCCTGAAAGTCACACGTACATTCAATCTAATCCAACAAACTGTTCCTCAAAATCAAAACCTACCTTCGATCGTCCTCACAGCATCACCCTCGCAGGAGTCTCAGAATATCGTTACAACTCTCGAGTCACTGCCTTCTCAACCTACAATTCCCGGTTAGAATCTTTCAACATTTTAGTCAAAGCTAAGAATTTCTTGGTTTTCCAAGGTGACGTAGAAGCAGTCGCATCTCAAAATTCCAAAGACTTATCTAAATTGATAGATCAGATTTCCGGTTCTTTAGAATTAAAGGAAGCTTATGATAAAGCCAAGGAAAAACAAGACAAAGCTACTGAAGAGAGTAATTTCAATTATCAGAAGAGAAGAGGTATCAATGCTGAGTTGAAAGGGTTCAAGGAAATGAAAAGTGAAGCTGAGCGATGGGAGAAGTTGTTGGAACAGAAGGTTAGTATTTGAGAATGATTTGAGGAAGTCTCGCGAGACTTTTCAAGTTCAAAAAAAGAAATTTCGGAAGTCGATTTCAGGGTTTGAATGTTGGGAGTTGACATCATGCGTCTTTTTCTCTCTTCTCCCTCTCCCTTCTCCCTCTCCTTGTACCACCTCCCACATCAACAGGAAGCACACATTACTCAACATCTACTTTGGAAACTCTTTCACATCGAAGCTTCTCTAACTAAAGCTGCAGCTCTCATCGAAGAAGAATCTGAAAAGATTCCACATTTGAGAACTAAAGTTACAGACAAAGAGACTGACGTTGAAAAAATGAGGAAGGAATTAGCTGAAGTCAACAAGAACGTTTTGAAGATGGAGAAGAATATTAGGAGGAAAGAAAGGGACGTTGAAGAGAAGGTGAGTCTTGCCAAATTTTTCAACATGTTGGAAGAATGAGAGGTGCACATGCTAAACATTCCCCTGTCTCCTCTGTTTCTTTTCCCTTTCCTTTCCTTTTTCTCTTTCATAAACGCTCAGAAACCTCAACTTGAAACCCTTTCTCAAACTCTTTCTCACTCCCGTACTAAGAGAACAAATGCTAAGAACACAATCGAATCTATCACTAGAGATCTTGAGAAGAGAAAGACTAATGAAGAAAGTTTGAAGAAAGCTTTGGCGGATACTGAGAGAGCTAAAGATGCTGCTGTGGAAGAACAGAGGAGGAAAGCTGAGAGACAGGGTATGAGACTCGGGAAGGAGGATTTGGCGAAATATCATGAATTGTGAGTTTTCGGGAAAAGAAGACTTCACGTCAGAACTCTTCACCCTTCGATCTTCTTGCTTACGTCTGCCTCACTTTCTTTTTTTTCCTTCTCCAGGAAAGCTCAAGCTAACAAGCAAGCCGTTTCAGAACGTCAACAATTAGAAACCTTGTCTAGAGATCTACGTTCAAAGAAAGAAGCTACTCAAGGATTGGAAGATAAGTTGGCAGAACTTGAAGCTAAACGTAAACAACTTGAAGAAGAAGATTTGAACTTGAAAGCTAAGAAAGCGGAAGCCGAGAAAGTCAAAGGGAAAATTGAAGGTGGATTGAAGGAGAATAAAGAGGAGTTGAGAAAGGGTAAAGAGGAGAGAGATAGAATTAAGTGAGTCCAAACGGAGAAGCGAAAGATTGTACCTCAAAGAACTGTTCAGGCGGATATTGAAGACTACTCCTGTTTTCGCTTCCCTTCTCGCAGTCAACAAGAAACTGCTCTGAATGATCAACTTCAACAAGTCTACAATAAGATCTTACAGGCTTCTCAAGAAATCAGAGAAACTGAAAGAGAAAGTAAGATGAAGGAAACGTTCAAGAATTTGCAAAACATGTTCCCTGGAGTTAGAGGTAGACTGATTGATTTGGTTAAACCTACTCAAAGGAAGTACGAGACTGCTATCTCGACGGTTCTTGGTCATAACATGGATAGCATCATCGTTGATTTCGAGAGAACTGCTATTGATTGTATTCAGGTGAGTTTGACACTGAAAACTGAGAGAAAGAAGATCATCTCTCTAATGTCGCTTTCCCTCTGCCTTTCGGTCCCTTTCAGTATCTTCGAGAACAAAGATCAGGTCAAGCAACCTTCATCCCTCTAGACACCATTAACACCAAGCCAGTCAATGATCGACTCAGATCGATCTCTAAAGGTTCAAGATTGGCAATCGACGTTATCGATTTTCCATCTGGGATTGAAAGAGCTCTTCAACATGCTTGTGGAAATTCGATTGTCTGTGATACTCTGGAGGTCGCTAGATTCGTTGTTTACGAGAAGAAGATGGACGCCAAAGGTAAGTCCAGTGAAAACCGAGATGCATTGCTTGAGATTCTTTCCTATGCGCTCTTTTATTGATCCCCTCTTTCCCTCTCGGACTTTTCTCTCAGCCGTCACGTTGGACGGAACTGTCATTCACAAATCAGGTTTGATCACTGGTGGTCAAACTGAACAGTCAACTACTAAACGTTGGGATGAGCGTGAATATCAAGGTCTCCAGCGTCAACGTGATCAATTCATGGTTGAGTTGAAGGAATTGAACAAGGAGAAGAGAGCTTTGAATGTTGATGACGAATTGATGGTCAAGATTACGAAGTTGGAAGCTGAGTTGGTCATTGTCAATGACGAGTTGGTGAGTTCAGTCTTGGGAGAGAGATCATGCTTGAAACGCAGGAGGATGACTCATTCGCTCCATTTTGATTCTTCCTCTTCAGAGCTCGGTTACCAGACGTCTTCAAGGAATCAGTGAGGAACTCAAAGTGATCACCAAACAAGAGAAAGAACTGTCACCTAAACTGAAATCAAGTCAGACTGCGGTTTCAAAAGCTCAAACTCAAGTCGACAATCTTTCTTCGGTCGTAAACGTAGAAGAAGACAAGGTCTTCGCTTCATTCTGTTCTTCGATCGGAGTCTCCAACATCAGAGAATACGAAGAAGGTCAACTCAAGTTAATGCAACAACAAATTGATTCCACTCTCGAATTCGATACCCAACTCAAACGAATCAAACATCAATTGAGTTTCGTAGGAGAAGAGATCAAAGACATCGAGAGTAGGATTCAGAACAACGAAAGAAGAGTTGAGAAAGAGAATGAAAAGATCAGAATCGCTAAGGAAGAACAAGCTGAACTGGAGAAGACTATTCAGAATCTAGAAGTTGAAATCGAAACCCTCAAGGAAAAGTTGGGTGAATTGAATGGTGAATCTGAAACTAAGAGAACCGGTTTGGATGATGCTAAGAGAAGTTTTAATAAGGCTTCAAAGAATCTGGAAGGTTGTTTGAAGATCATTGCTAATTCAAATGATGAGATCGAGAGACTTGGAGCTGAAAGGTCGGGAATTTATAGGAGGTGTAGATTGGAAGAGATCGATTTACCTCTGGAGAGTGGTTCCTTGAACAAAGTTCCTTTGGAAGAGGTGGGTTCTGAAGAGACGTCGAAGGGGTGGGTTCGTTCTCAAATGACTGACAACTTGTCTCTTTCATCCTTCCCTAGAATACTGACGTCGCACCTATGGACATCGATGACGATGAAACTCAAAGAGCTATCGAAGTCCCAGATTATGGTATCGAGGTCGACTTCTCAGACTTGGATGACGAAGAGAAGAATGTGAGTCACGTCCTTCTGGTGTTGTTGGATTCACCACTGTTCAAAGGAAATGGCATTTCCTCTCGCTCTGAACGAACGACTCAGTTCTTCCCTTCTTCTCCTCATTTTTTCCAATAACCTTGTAGGACGGAGGACCTGATATGGAACAAGAGCTACTAAGTCACATCGAATCTACCGCCGCTGAAATCGAAAAGATGACTCCTAACATGAAAGCAGTCGATCGGTAAGTTTTCGGGTCTTCTCCCGCAGCCTTCTTCTCTTCGTCGATCTAATGCCTTCCTCTTTTGCCCCTCTCTCAGTCTCGATGACACCGAAACCAAGTTAGCAGCAACCGAAAGGGAATTCGAATCAGCTCGTACTCAAGCCAAAGAAGCCAGAGATGAATTCTCAAGAATCAAGAAGCAAAGATGCGATCTCTTCAACAAGGCTTACAATCATATCTCGGAAAGAATCGATCAAGTCTACAAGGATTTGACCAAAGGTAAAGCCGCTCCCATGGGTGGAGTGGCGTATCTCAGTTTGGAAGATACCGAGGTGAGTCTCTTGGTCTCTCTTTTGACAGTGCGAAGTTTGTTTCATGCTGAAACAATCCCCCTCTGTCTTTCTCCTCCAACAGGAACCATACCTTTCCGGAATTCGTTACCACGCAATGCCACCGATGAAGCGTTTCAGAGACATGGACCAGCTCTCTGGAGGAGAAAAGACGATGGCGGCTTTAGCGCTTCTGTTTGCAGTCCATTCCTATCAACCTGCTCCCTTTTTCGTTCTAGACGAAGTCGATGCTGCACTGTGAGTACTACCTCAGAAGTTGACCACTCTGCTATCAGTCAGCCAGCTGACTTTCTAATCTTTCCACTCTCTCTCTCTCTCTCTCTCTCTCTCTCTCTTCAGTGATTCTCAAAACGTCGCCAAAGTCTCTAACTACATTCGTCAACACGCTTCTGAAGCCTTCCAATTCATCGTCATCTCTTTGAAAGCCTCCCTCTACGAGCGTTCTCAAGCCTTGGTCGGAATCTACAGAGACCAAATCCAGAATTCAAGTGCTACTTTGACCTTGGATTTGGAGAAGTACAACGATCAAGTTTAAAAAGGAGCTTTCGTCGCCTTCAGAATCGTTCCTCGTCCCTATGATCCAAATCCAGCCTTCAAATTCATTTCAATTTCATATCCAGTTTTGTTTCTTTGTCTTCTCTCCCTCTTGCTCCATGTATTCTAAGTCTCTCCTCTCTACGGGTTCTTTCTCCAGAGTTTTTAATTCACCAGTTCCTTCTGTCTGGCGCTTGAAATTTGACATCTTGACTTCAAGCTATCAATCTTAATCAACTCTCAATCTTGTTGAGAAAGCCAAGCGCCAGAGGACCTATGCAAATGAACAAGCTCATCGAACTCTTACTTCAATGCTCTTGCCTTCCCGATGTCACTTTCCTTGTTGGTAGTTCAAGGGAACAGTTCAATGGAAGAGGCACGTCGGAAGTTCTCATCGCATCACTCATCAAGCAAAGGGACTTCAGAACGCCAGCCCTAAGATTTAGTCAGTGGTCTGGCTGTCATCTACTACAATCTGGTTTTTGAAGCCAAAACCGTATCCATCAACCCTTCGAATTCTTGTGCCGTTGCTTGGTGTCTCACCAAGCACGAGCGAACTTGATTCCCAATCAACTCTTCTCCCCCTCCTCTATTCCTTCGCAGCTTTCTTAGCCTTCTTCCTCTCTTTCCTCTCCTTCCTTTCCTCCTCAGTCTCTCCACTCCTATCTTTCTTCTCCTTTCCATCTCTCTTCCTCTTCTTCTTGAAACTTTCATCATCTTCATTCGGAGCGATGTAAGCCTTCTCTCTTTCGACTTCTCTTTTCAAAGCATGAGTAGCTTGAGCTTTTTCTCTAAGTCGGGTTTCTGCTTGAGCTTTTTCACGAGGTTTGAGGAAGTATTCTGTGAGAGGGAGATAGGAGAGGTAGGAGAATTGAACAGGAAGAAAGCAGAGAGGTCAGAGGAGTTCTATCCGCAACTAACTCAACTGTTCTCCTACCAAGCGTGACGTGGAAACTCCATGAAACGCCGAGTGAGCACTTACCTCCACTTTCAAGTTGCAGATCCACTTTACTAGGTTGTTGAGGAGGAGGGAAAGGAGTATACACTTTCTTCTTGGCCTTCTCCTTTTTCTCATTCGTTCCAGCTTCACCAAGAGCCTGAGCATTCGGGCCTGAAGGCCCATCAGAATTGAAGTTGGAACTAGAAGCACTTGGTTTCTTAGCTTTGACATTTCGTTTCTTGAATTTAGGTAAGAATCGATCCCAAGATTCAGTGGCTAGTTTCGGATCTTTGGCTAATTCTCTTTTGATCATTAATTCCTATGAAGAGAGGTGAAAGAGAAAGAACAGAGGAAGGCAAAGGAAAGGTAAGAGGGACAACTTCGGGAAGAAGATGAGGGATTGCATCGAGGTTTGCTTTTTGAGGAGGAGGATGGAAAAAGTCAAGGGGAAAATTGAAGACTTACCTTAATATGATAAATCGGATGAATATTTTTCAAACAATCCAAAACAATCCTTCTGACCTCTTTTAAACTCTTGAAAGGTCCCATTGCACTGACTGTGTTTCCTTGAACTAAAACATAACATCCAGTCAAAAGTTCAATAGCCTGTCCAAAGAAGAACGAAGATGCGAACGTCAGGTTCATTTGCTCTCCCTTCAGAAGCAACAAAAAAAGAGTCAAGAAAAGAAGGAAGCGCCAAGGCGCAAGAAGAAAACTAACCTTCAAAGTACTTCCACCAGGACCGATAATCCTCTGTCTACGTTTGACAAACCGTTCCTTGTTTCGAACTAGATTTCCGATCTTGATGATATCACATGCCACTCCATCTTCCAAAACACGAACGGCCTGAGAGAAGGAAAAAGAGGAAGAAGGGTCTTTAGGAACTAAATCGTTTAAATCGAACAGGACCGCCGTTTTTCATCCCAATGACCTAAGGAGAACCGGATCCTAGAACTTTGACTCCTTTGAGTTTCTCATTCAAAGTGAGCGCATGAGTGCATGCAATTCAGGCAAGATGGACCTCTAGAATTATAGAGGATCAAATCGAGGAGCCACTTGGATCTGGAGGAATCGGTGGTCCCTTTCTCTTCCGCAATATCTTCTCCCAGACCTTCTTCTTCCCATTCTGATTGCTTCTTGTTCTCTTTAGAGCTCGAATCTAAATTGACTCACCTGAGGGAAAGGTACACTTCTGCTTAATAACTTGATCATATCTCTACCTTTCAAAATGATATAAGGATCGAAAGTTTTCCTAGTAGTTTTGACTGTCATTGAACCCTCCACCAGATCTAGAGTACATCCAAGACCCTTCCCAAAGAAAACAAAGAATGCCAGAGAGGTGGTCAGCGTTTCATAAGAGGGACTGGCATCTTCTCCTCCTTGGGTTCTCTTGCCTTTTGCATCTAGCCAATCCGTTTGCATCCCACGAGCCTATCTCTGTACAACTTCACTCACCTGTTTCTCCAAAGCTCTTGTGACATGACCCCAAACTTCTCTCAAATACTGTTCTCTATACTTTGGGAAGAGAGTTGCGAAACTACTTTCTTCAGTGAATGGAGCTGAATTGTCTTGTTGAGTGAATTTGGGTACATTCCAATGATCAATGTCGTCAGTATCCCAGGCTGAGAGGAAAGGGAGATAAATTGTTCCAAGGGAATACGTTTGAATAGGAGAGAGAGAGTGAGTGAGTGAGCAGGAGTAGACAGAGCAAGGCAATCCATCCATCCAAATCAATCCTTAATTCTCTCTGTTACTCACGTTTCTCCTTCCTGAATCTCTTATTCTTGTTAACTGGAGCGACAACATCTGCAGTTGATTCTTGATCTTGGACTTGATCGTCTAGCTTTGTATTGGAAGTTGAGGCCATCGTTGTAAAGTGGATGTTAGCAGATGAGATGAGTCTTGGAGAGAAGCAGAGCTCCAACACTTTTTTTTGCCTGTTATGGAGCCGAGGCGCCGAGGCTTCGCTTCTCCTTTCTCTTCTCTTCTCTTCTCTTCTCTTCTCTTCTTCTCTTCCTAACCACAACCAATGAATTCTTTAGACATTTCGATTCAAAACGTGGTAGCCACTCAATCAAGTCTCAATTCCTTTAGCGATTCGATTCCCTTAGCCAAAGGTTGTCTATCAGTCATCGATCCAGACAGTTCCTCCAAAAGTCTAATCATCTCAATCGAAACTCATTCTTGGTTGTTAAACGAAGAAACCGTTTTTGGAACTTTCGTTAAACAGCCAAACACCTTTGCTTTCAATCTGACGATTCCACCTGGTTTGACTTCTAGAGTCAATCTCATCTTACCAATTGGAATCGAAAACCCAACTCATCCCGCAAATTCAGATTATGAGAGATTCGAATCTCTGTTAATCAAGAAAGGCTTGTTGTTAACAGGTGTCAGAGCTGCTGGAAATGAAATCGCATCTAGCGTTAGAGACAATGTGAAAATTGGTCAGAAGGGAATTTCTGAAATTTCTGAAGAGTGAGTTCAATAGCAAACTGCCTGCTTTTTCTTTTCTTTTCCGTCCTAAGATTCTCTGAGTCTCAAGCTTGTAGCAGGAGTCCAAGACGATTTGACTCTTCAGGTTCTGACCCATCTTCTCCAAACCTCCACTTCCCATCTTCATCTATCTAGCTACGCCTCCAAGAACTCCACAGCTCCCATTAAAATCGACGCCACAACTCATTCTTTCGTTGAAAATGCAGCTCAAAGTACATCTACCGCAGCTTCTTATACTTCAACTTTTGCTTCCAACGTAGCGACACTAGCTTCAAAAGGTGGAGAGGCATTTGGAAGTTCGATGAAATCTCTCGGAGAACAAGTTGGAATCTCATCAACTGAACCCGCTACTTCTGAGGCTAGATCTATCAGCACAAATCCAGAGGGAGAGAAAGAATCCTCAACTTTGTGGAAAGACACCAAATTAGCTGCTTCAGAAGCTGGGAATGCGATTTCTCAAGGGTGAGAGTCTTCTTTCTCTCTCTCTCTCTCTCTCTACGGTCTTCCTTTTACATTTGACTCTCTTGGAACCTATCTCTTGGATTTTCCCTCTTTGGCGAACGATCCTCTGACTACTCTGCTCCTATTTCTCTTCCTTGTAGAGCCACTCAACTCTCAACCTCAGTAGCTCAAGCTTCCAACTCTACTTTGGGTCCAGAGGTCAATTCTTTGGCTTCAAATACCGGTGCAACTTTGAAGAACTCTGGTAAAGCTGCTTTCAATGCTTTTGAGGGAACTAGTGTGGTTTATGCTGGAGTTAACGCTGCTGGTGGAGTTAGAGAAGGAGGGAAAGCTGATGAAAAGAATGAGGGAACTGAAAGTGATACGACTGGGTGAGGGAGGACAGTAAAGACAACCAACAAATAGTAAGATAGAGAGAGTTAAATCTGTTGTTCGTGACTCTCGCGTGCAGTCTCGCTACAGATGTGGCTTTTGTGGTTTAAAAAGATTGGTATTTTCATACTCTGGTTCTGGACTTTACTTGATCGAGTTTAGGGATACCTGAGTTAATAGAGAAGCTAATGGAAATGATAGTACACGGTGAATCTGGGACCATCTTTTCAAGCCCCCATGCTCCATCGTGAGATACAGCATCTGATTCACAACTTCAAAAATGATATTTACAACTTGGAAAAAAGGTGAGACGATTCTTTCCGAGAACCTAAAAGATGGAGGTCCCTCGATTCTCCCTCCAAGCATCTTCCCAAACCTCTTTCCTCAGATATCCAATCCTATGCTCATCCCCGAAACCTCCTACAGAGTAGATTTTTTCGACTTTGAACCTAACCCACATACTTTGATGAGGAGAATCAGAGGCACCAGGAGTCCAATGAGAAGAATCTGGATGTTGAGAGAGGTAACATTTAGAGATTGGAGAATGGGTTTCTGTTTCTGTTGGAGTGAGAACATTCTTTGTAGATTCTTTCGTTTCATCAGAACGACTTCTATCAGAGTTGAAGAACTTAGATTCAAAAATGCTCTTGGATCTTGAATCCAAATTTGCAAAAGAAAAGATTTGTTGAAGAGTCTGAGCTTTGAAGTTTTCACTTGTTTCCTTCTCATAGCTATAACTATTAGAGCTCGATTCTTTGACTTCTATCCAACCTAATCCTTCTTGAAATTTCGCTTTATTGATAATTTCGAAACTTCCTATCAATTGAGTTCTGATCTTTGAGGGCATTCCTTTTCTCCAGGTAGGTCTTTCTGGATCCCAAGAAGATGAGGTTGAAGAGAGATTATGAGAATGCTTTGAAAGATGTCTTGGATCTGGAGATTTGGGATCTGGATTCGAGTTGATCGATAAAGTCGCACTTGAATTCTTTGAAGGTGGAAGAACGTTCCTCCAGTTTTGAGAGCTTTAAGGGAGGGGGAAAAAGAGGGGGGGGGGGATGTCAGTGGGTCAAGGGGGGACAAGGCCAGGGGTACACCAGTCCTCCAAACCCTGAATTTCCTCATATGATGAAGCACAGAGTTCGAGGAAGACTTTTGGTTTCGCCTCAGTCTCTCTTTTGAAGAGCGAACTGATTAATCACTCCACCAAATCATGATTCCCTCATCTGCTTACAACCGCTGCGACTCTTGACTGACCCCTTTTCCCACCCTGTCAACCTCCACAGAATCAATAGAATTAGACTCACACTGGCATTCCCAACATCAACAGATCGCCACTTCCATCAAAGCAACCAGCAGCAAAGTATTCGGCTCCAGAGGCTATCAATCCTCTTAGAGATTCATCCTGATGATCCGAGGGGTATAGAGTCGAAAGAGTGGTCACTCCAAAGTTCTTGGGCGATGTGAGAAGATCCACTAGTTGGGAAGCAGCTGAGGGAAACGTAGAGAAGCAAAGGACAAGTTCAGCTGGGACTCGACTTGATTAGCAGATCTTGGGTTATGCTCACCTTCTTGCTCCGTTTCCCAGGCTTGAGCTCCAATGGCTAGAGTCAAGATAGACAGATTGAAAGCGAACAATAATCGAATCCAGGAAGTTGAAATGAAAGGTGTAGGCGTCATTCTTGGTGAGTTGGTCTTGTGATTGAGAGGCTTATCACTTTTTTCTTTCTTTCCAACCCCACTCATCTCTTTTTCTATTCTTCTCTCTTCTTCTGCCTTGAACTGTCGACTCCAATTTGCTTCATCTCCCGATCATCTACTCAAGTGGAACAGACCAGGCATCACTATTAGGACTCAATCTTCAAGAACCCTCACGGCGGCTTCCACCTTCCCCACTTCGTACTTTCAAAGCATGACCTACTCCGCTCATTCTGCTTCCCTCGATCCAGAGAATCTCAAGGCTTTGAAGCAAGCCTATGACAGAGATGGATTCGTAATCATCAACGGCCTCTTGGAGCAATATGGAGAGGCTCGACTCAAACAGCTTCGTGAAGCCACTGAAACCGTCATTCGAGCAACTAGAGATGGTAAATGGGAGCATAGGTAAGATCTACTCCAATCACGGAGCTTTCAGTCCTGTAGCTGATTCATGCTTGGCCGGTTGCCCTCCATCTCGTTTCTCAGGAGAGTAGTGGGCAAGCCCTTTCCGCCCTTCGACAGCTCATCTTCAGATTCTTGGGGAGTTTCACATCTCTTACATCCTTCGATTCCATTCTCGAGTTCCTCAACTCCAGACAAATCAACTCCGACTCCATTCTCTCTCTTCTACTCATCCTCACCACTCCTCGAGATCTCCTCAGCTTTATTGGGTCTCTCTTCAATCTCTGACCTCCAATTGGAATTGTTTGGAGCTTTGATTCAACCTGAACATCACGCCTTTGCATTAGCATGGCATAGAGACGACATCAAACCTAATGTTTCAAAAGAAGAAGAAATTGAAAGATTAGAGGCACCCGACAATGGCATTCAATGGAACATAGCTTTGGAAGATGACTCTTGTTTATTCGTAATTCCTGGAACTCATAAAAGGGTTAGAAATGAAGAAGAGATAAAGGCAAATCAGATGATACCTCCGGAAGCGGTTTTGGTTGAACCTGGAGTCAAAGATGGGTTCGATGGAGATTGGGAGGAGGATCCCAAAACTACTTTGAGGGTAGAGTTGAAAAGTGAGTACATCTCTATCTATCGAAAGGATACATTCACAAATCTCGATGAGGATGATTCTTTGAACGTCGTCGCTGAAAATAACTGTCTTGATGTCTCCCCTTTTTCCCCGCCACCCAGCTGGTCAGTCAGTCTTCTACTCACAACGCATCCTACATCGAGCCTCTTACCTTCCAATCAGAAAGAGGACCACTCTTCATGGCTGTTATGGAGCTGCAACTGAAGAAATCTCTCAAGCTTTGAGTGAGAAAGAGAGAGCGGAACTTGAGATTGCGGGGAGAGAGAGAGCTAGAAACATCCTGCAGGTGAGTTGTCAAACCTTCATAGCTATACCGCATCTCTATCAAAATTTGCCATGATTATTTCCAGGCTTCTCACAGACTTGAAAGAAAGCTGACAGTTCAAGACTTATTCGATTCAACGCAGCACAATGTGGGCTTCATGAGGGAACCCTCTTTCGGAGAATCTCTACCTGAGAGATTGAGACCTATGTGGTATAATTTGATGAAGATGGATGAGAAATGGAGAGGGAAGGAGAAGGAATTGGGTTATTCTCAGTAAATCAAGGAGGAGAGAGACGGCTCTTCATCCCTTCACTCGTCCGTGCTGATGTGTTACTGCAGATTTCAAATGGAATCTGTGATGAGAACAATTCGTGAAGAAAAGCTACAGTATTCGGTCTGCCTCATCTCACGTCTGAAATCTGAAGAATGAACGATGCTTATCTGCTTCGGCAAGGAGGCTGCGAATCATCTCTTCTTCCTTCCACCACCGATCTTTTTCGTTTCGTCTCAACCTCAACCTCAACGCTGATCTCACCAGAAAGAAGATCTGGATCATCAAAGACAAGCAGCAACTTGAAGGAGAAAGATGGAAGTAGCATCATCTACTTCTCCAGCAACTCCCTCGCAGTCTCACTCAAATGACCGTCAAGATGATAGCTCAACCGACAACAATCCAGCACCTCAAGAGACAGAATCTTACCCTGAAATTCCAGTCGACATTCCTCTTGGAACGATAGCATTCCCGATCCAGCAAGAGCATGGCGAAACAGCGTCTACCTTCCAATCTCAATCTGTGCAGCAATCTCCCTCTTCACCTTCAACTCAACAACCTCAATCTATCGATTCCTCTTCCTCAATAAACAAAAATTCGAGCTCCAATGGATTCAAGGCACAAGATACCGGACGAGAGGAGGCATCTCTGACGGAAGAAGCTCAAGATGGAGATGAGGATCATGGTGACCTCTCCTTTTCTCCAACTCACAGTCGCCAGGCTTCTCTATCCAATCGCAACTCTCTTTCTTTGAAACAAGCTTCAATGAATGGGATTCATTCGGCTTTGGAAGCCGTACAGGAGTCATCAATTCCTTTTGGGAATGGAGTGGGGGAGCGAGAGCTGGCAGGAAGCAACAGCATCGGTGAGGACCAGCTGATAGCTCAGGAACGATTAGAGCTAGGAGAGGACATGGGAGATATGGGGGCTGCTGGGTTCGCTTCTTCTGGAGAGGAAGAGGAGGAGAAGCAAGAGCAAGTAAATGGAGCTGCAGAGGCATTCCCCCAACCTCCCTCTTCACCAATCCCACCTGGAATCGTCGTTCACCAAGCCTCTCCAACCAAGACTAGGAATTCTAGATCCGATTCTAGGTATTCTGTGGGCTCGGTGGAATTCTTCAAGCCAGGAGATGAGGATAGACAGGAAAGAATGATGGAAGAAACGGAAATGGCAAGGCCTTCAGGTCTATCGGAAGAGCTCTCTGATGCTTCAAGACCTGCAAGCTCGAACGAATTCAGTACAGAGCAGAAAGAAGAAGAACAAGTTCCTCAGAAGTCGACCAGAACCTACACGCGACCTGCCAAAGTCTCTCATGGAAGGATAGACTCTCTGCCGCCTCAAAAGTACGAAATCCCTCCGGCTCTACCTCTCAAAGTCTCTCCCTATTCCCTATCGAAGGACGTCACTCTGGAAGAAGAAGCAGAAGAGCAGTCTCCCAACGGATATGGAAGGACGCGGAATCTCTCATCTGCTGCTTTCCCCTCTTCTCCATCTCGCCAAAGAGAAAGGACCAGGACAAACTCTGCAAGCTCTCCCTCCAACGAAACAGACCTCAGGATAGGTCACGTCTCGTCATCTTTCCGAACTCGGTCTGCTTCAAATGCTTCGGATTCGACTTCTTCGAGCGATGGAGGCTTGACTGGAGAAGCGGAAAGAGCTGGTTTGGATTTTGAAGAAGTAGGATTGGACCTAGATGGAAGTAGAACCGACACAGAAACAATACCGGATCCGAATCTTCTCGCTTCAAGAGGTCCTCATTCATCGCCGAGGAGAAGATCAACTTCGCCATCTGCAACTATCAGGTCCGCCTCCGTTTCTCCAAGAAAAGGAACTTCTCCTTATGGCCCCAACGCAGCTTCATTTTCTAGGAGCTCGGTCGAGATTCGTTCCGATTCAATCGCCTCTGGATCGAAAGCTGCAAAGAAGATCTCCAAAGCTGCCAGACAGAAGGCGGAGGAAGAAGAGAAAAGGCGGATAGAGAAAGAGTTGAGAGATGGCTGGAAGTTGAGAAGGCTGAGTGCTCATAGTGGGAATGGGGATTCGCCGGAAGATGGAGACGAAAGGAGGAGTGTGGAAGGAAGGTATCGAGGAAGAACTAGTAGCGCTGGAGGCAGTCGAGCTACAAGTCCTGAACCTCCTTCAAGTCCAGGACTGAATCCGGGAACCTTCGACGCTGGGTTCCAATTCGCAAGCAATCAGAAAAACGTCGCCTTTCAACAGCAACATCCAACAGACGAAGTTCCAAGTGAATCGCAGTTCGCTAGAGGCTGGGCAAACGATCAAGAGACTGAGGATCAAAAACGAAAGGAGAGGGAAGAGGAGCTGAGGAGAGAAGCAGAAGAAGAGATTAGACGAGCTGGGGTTGGAATGGTGGTGGCTGGAGAAGATGGAGAGCTGGAAGTGGTCGGATCCGAAAATCAAATGGAAGAAGGTCAAGGAGCGGAAGAGGACGTCAAAGTCGGTCAGCAAGATCCATCAAATGCAAGAGACTCCGTAGCAACTAGTAGGAGTGGGACAACCAAAGAAAGTGAGAGGAGCCGAGCTTCAACCTCCTCTTCAGCTGCCGCTGCTGTGTCTCGTTCTCAAACTGCTTCTGAATCCAACGATTCAGCATCAGCCTCGAACCATCCAGCTTTTAAATCTTCTCTTTCGAGCTCTCAGCCTCAAGGATCTCCCTCTACTCCGACCTCGCCGATTCTTACAGATGCAGCTGATAAACCAAGAACCAAGCACTCAAGAAAACCTTCCAAAGGCCCTTCAGCTCTGGAACAACACATCTCCAAAACTCGAATGGCTCATCTACCTCCCAAGGGAAAGACAGAAGAGTCAAAGCATCTCAACTCTTTCGAATCGATGATGAAGCAATCGAAGCTGTTGGAACACAAAAGACAAGAAGAGGAAAATCTAGCTAGGATAGAGAGGGAGAATGAGCTGAATGAGAGGACGAAGAGATGGGAGAAAGAGATCTTACCAAATTGGAATCGATCTAGGAAGGATGCCAATCTCAAGAGTCTTTGGAAACTGGGCTGTCCTCCGAGCTTAAGGGGAAGAGTTTGGATAATGGCCTCCGGAAATGCTCAGATGCTGCCAAGAGGTCTTTTAACTCAAGCCAGAGGGGTAAAAGAAGAGAAGCGGAAGGAAATGCTAGAGGCTCACAAAGCCGATGGTGGTAGCGGAGTGGAGGAAAATCTAGAACCGATCTGTCAAGAAGACAGAAAGAGCATAGAAGAAGACATCGCTCAAACCCTTCCAACTTTGAAGCTTTTTCAGAAGGATATTGGACCTTTATATGACGACTTAAAGGACGTTTTGGAAGGTTTGGTGATGGTTCGTTACGATCAACTCTCAACTTCCACTCCAAATCCCACGTCTATCAACTCTTCTCCCTCTCTTGGCTCCTCAGAAGCAGAATTTGACGTCAATTCTATCCAAGCCCCAGTCTATCAAAAAGGTCTAGCTTCTTTAGCCGCAACTCTACTATGCAATTTATCGCCTCAAGAAACTCTAATAGCTTTGATGAACTTAATTGAAGAAAGACCGTGGTTAAAAACGATTTACAGTTTGAATCATGCAAAGAAACAGAAAGCAGATATTCAGAAATGGATAGACTCAAATGTGAAAGGGAAGACAGGTTCAGTCAGCAAGACCTTTTCTTTGTTTTCTTCCTCGAAATCAAATCAAGATTCGGACACGAAGCTCCCTAACCAAAGTCTTTCGATCCAAGGTCTGTCTACCCAAGCGATCGAAGCAACTAATCCGGCTAGAACGGCCAGCTTCTTAAAATCAACCAAAGGTCACGAAAGAGTTTTCTCTACTCTCCTAGCCGATAGAATGCCAAAGGTGTATGCCAATCTTGGTCACAACAACGTTGATATCGGAGAATATGTGAGGAGTTGGGTCGGAGAGCTGTTCACTCGGGTTGTTTCTTTAGATTGTGCCAGTAGGATCTGGGATCTGATGTGAGTTCCAAGTCAAGCAGCGTCTATTGAAGGTTCAACTCAGCCTCTCGAACTGCTCTCTGACTAGTCTTCTTCCTTTCTCCCTATGTTTCATTCAACCCAGTCTCCTCGACCCTTCGGATACAGTTCTCTTCAGGGTCTCTCTGGCTTTGGTAGCTCTTCTCGAATCTCGGTTATGGGTTCCTGATCCAAGGGAGCTGAGATCGATTCTAGCGGGAAACAATCGAGCTGCTTTAAGCGTTTGGAGAAGATCTCAAGGTCTCGTCACCGAGGAGAGACGAAGCATCGTGCCAGTGAATGGGAATGAAGCTGAACCAGTAAATGGCGAGGAATCGAAGAGAGAGGCCGTTTCAGAAAGCGAGAACGCTGATGAAAGTGTTGCTGCGGTGGAGTCATCGAAAGACGAGAGTGAAGAAGCCATCAATTCTGAACCTTTGAAGATCACAACCTCCAGTCTCAATGGTCAGGTCAACCGAAGTCAACCCCCTGTTTCTCCAGCACCAACTCCCACCACTCCCACTCCTACTTCTGCTTCTTTCACAAGTGCAATTGAAGCTTCTCCAGATTTGGTTCCTAGAGACAACCTTTTCTCTCAATACGGAATCACGGAAGAACTTCTGTTCAGGACTTTGGAGGAGCAAGAAAGCTGGTGGAAGGACTCTACTCTTGACCGGTTGTTGAATAGAGAAGTCGAGTGAAAGATGAGGAGATGGATGTACATGGGACAGTGGTGGGGCGAGAGAACATTTCTTGTTCGCAACAAACGCATGTTAATTTTCCTTTCAATTTATTCGATTTTCCGAAATCAATGTACGAATACGATCAGTAAAGGAAAGCTTCCGTTTATTCCTCTCCTCTCTTTTCGCTGCGTGAGCTCCAATGGCAAAAAGGAACAAGAAATGTGAAAGAGCGAATGTCGACAATGCAAGCGCTCGTTCAGCCGTAGCCCGTACTTGGAACAGTATTCAGTCGTCACACATCACGCTACACATCGCGGAAGTTAAAGAAAAGAGAAGAATTAGATTGATTTCGTGAGCTCTTGAAAGAGCCACGTTTGTGCTATTCGCTGATCCAACAGCTAGCTTTCCCACTGTCGAAACAGTGTCTCATTGATCGATTCTTATCATCCAAAGAGTAAAAAGATTCAAATGACAGCTTACTTTCAAGCGTCTAGTAAGGAATCGAACATAGCCTCGCCTACTTTACGATTTGAAAAGTCTAGGAGAGTCATGACAACCCCTTGCTAGACATGGTGTAAAGATACTGGCTTGTTCAAATCAGAAGCCTGTCGCAGCATTCAGAAATGTACCTTGACCCATCTGTGAGAGACAAAGTGGTTTGTTCTGATGGCTTAAGAGAGATTTGGAGGTTTGGAGTACGACGAGAGAGATGAAGTGTGTGAAAAGGGACGGGTGATGGCAGTGGGTGGAAACATGTGAAAATGATTGTGGCCTTGAGGTTGGCAGGGATCTCCTTAATGCTTTGACTTGAGGAATGGAGAGGTCATGGAACATATTGAGGTAGGAGTCGATTGTTGAGAACTAGTTGAGATCGGAAGCCTTTGGAAAATGAAAGTCGCCTTGAAGAGTCATTTTTGCTTCGCTGTTGTGTCAGCTCAGCTTTCTCACAGCTGTAAAGCAGTTTTTTTTATCCTATTTCATCATTCACCGACCAAAATGCAAGGTGACAGCTCGTTACAAAGATCTGATAAGGACATGGCTGGACGCAAGACAGAAAAACTCTGACTTGGCTCTTGCGGCAGCGCTTATTGCTTCCCCCTATCAGAAATGAAATGATGATATGACTCTTGGAATCCGAAGCCTTTCGCAACTTTAGGATCCGAGCCTTGTCCCTAACTTGACAAAGTTGGTCTGTTTCCCCCAACTCTCACCGAAAACCGGATCGAGTTGGCCCTAATTATTTTTTTCTTTTCTTTTTTTCTTTCGCTTTTTCTTATTCTGTCTCATGTCACCTCTCACTACACCACTATCTCACTCACCGGATTTTGGTGGACTCGACGACC
This sequence comes from Golubevia sp. BC0850, assembly GCA_012976225.1. NCBI lineage: Eukaryota > Fungi > Basidiomycota > Exobasidiomycetes > Golubeviales > Golubeviaceae > Golubevia > Golubevia sp. BC0850. Next base: position 650,553 of record JAAVVG010000011.1, on the reverse strand, counting down.
CAGATTTGGACCATGATTCCAATGGCGGGAAGAGAATCAGAACGTTTGGGGAACGAGAACTCCCAAATGAAATCTCAAATAAATAGAAGGGTTCTTAGCATTAATAGGAAGTTGGGTCAAGGGAAGAGTGGTGAGAGTTAAAGAGGGAAGAAGCGATGAGAGTGGGAAAAGAGATTTTATCGGAAATGTGCGCTCCTATTTGAAGTAAGCGCCACTGGAAAAGCCAAAATACTGTAATTTGGCTTAACTTCGGGGTGAAACAAAGAAAGAAAGAATAATTGAGCCCGGCCTGAAGGTAAGATCGGAAGAAGCGCGTCGACAACTGGCTCGCATCCATCCACGCGTTCAACCGCGTGAGGGTCCAACTCTTCTGAGATTCTGACTCTTTCCACTGTGATGATGTCTAGGGCAGCTATTAGTTATAAAAACGTTCTTTTAAAAATTCGAGAAAGAAGGTCTAACAGAATGGAGCCTCGACTTGAGATCTCGACTCATGCTTAATTCCTCTGGTCTGGAGAAGTGAGAATCATTTTCGATTCCGATCTCCTCGACTTCAAATCTCAGAAAGCCACTCAATCACTCCAATCGTTTCTTCTACTCTACTACCGTGACGGATCTTCTTATGCAATCGCCAAAGACGTTTCAAGGGGGAAGCCAGTCGAGGAGTAGATTGAATGCTTGATTATCGATTGCTTTGGACCGTTACTGCGTAGACAAACCAAAAACAATGAGAGCACGATTTGAAGCCAAAATTTCGTGCAAAATATAAGAAAAAAGAAAGCAGAAAAAAGAAAAAAGAAACTTAAAAGGAGTGTTGTAAGAGTGTCGATCTGCTGAGATAGAAGATCTGAGAGGTTGGCCTACGGCGTAGCGATTTGGTGGGCGTACAAAAGGGATCTTAATTCTCACTATCTCACTTCTCCTTGAATTTCCTCTTTCTTAACATTTACTCCTTTCGAAAGTTATTCAAATGAGTCACATTAACGAGAAAGTCCCTCCAGAAGTTTTACTGAACCTCTTCAACCTCCTCAATTCTCAAGAAATGATCCGAAACAGAAGAGTTTCTAAGACTTGGTCAGATCTTTTGGATTCCGACCAACGATTCTGGTCCACTATCGATTTACCAAAAGGTGAAGTCCCTTTGAAGTATCATAATTCAATGTTTGATTTATTCGACAGGAAGAGTCATTCAAATCTCAAGGAACTTTTTATTCAGAGGGAGATTGAAATGCAAGGGCCGGAAAATGCAGAACATCTATTAGACATTCTCGAGAAATCAAGACTTTCAATCCTAACTCTGCATCTTCAAGTCACTAGAAATAAAAGTAATCAGGCCTATCTCGCAATGAACATCTTACCCATGTTGCCCAAGGTGCAAGACTTCAGAGTGTTGAGTTCCAGCCACGAGCTCTCAATTCTAAGAAAGAAACCCTCCACTCAGCTTCAACCTCTTCGAATTCTTTGGGTTCCAGATATTCAAGTCATGTCGAATCCGTCTAGATTCAAGCATCTGGTGTCCTTGGCCGTGACTGAGAGTCTTTCAGGTTTCAAGTGGAGAGAGGTCTTATCCAACTTTTCAGATTCCTTAAAACATCTAGACATCAATTTCGATCGCTTAGAAGAAGAACAGGTGGAAGAGGAAGACGAAGACGCTGAGGAATCTGAGTGGACTTCAACGATCGAGCCATTAAGCTTTCCAAATTTACGTTTCCTAGAACTGGGCGGTTGGTCCAAGATCTTCCCGACTTGGATGAAAGTCCCTTCAAATCTCACTATAAGCTGTTTTCAGATAAGATCCTCTTTGCCTCCAATTCAAGAATTATGGGTCCTGTTCATGTTTAATTGGGAAGCTATCAACAACAGATGTCCCGATCTGAAGACCTTAAGGATAATCACTCCACGACATGAACGGTTACATAAAGAGGAACATAAAAAGCCACTTGTAGCCTTTTTGAAGGAAAGAAACCAAAGTGTTGCAGATGGGATTGAGTTTGAAGGACGGAAGATTCAGAAAGTAGAGAGATTGGAAATATCGCTAGAAGGAGTAGAAAAAGGAATGTTGAAGAAGTTTAATGATGCTGTGGATGAGTTAGTGGATCTCAGGGAGGTGTACTCATTATTCGAGTTGGAGGTGTAAAGAATTTGTTGGGGGAGTGGCGGACGCGGTGAGAGGCTTGAGTTTCTGAGCGGCCTTTGGAAAGTGAGATCTTTGACAAGAAGCTCACGAGAAAACATCATCGATTCAAATCTCTAATTCCTAAAATCTGGCTTTGAATCACAGTCCACAATTTCTACTACGAGCTCTCGAAATCGCTTTACTTCGTCCGGCCTCATCGAGCCGAGTTCACGGGTAGCGGCCGATCTGCATGGGCCAGGCTTGGAGAGTTCCCAAGCTTGGGTCATGCCTGGCCAGCCTTGGACCAGGCCTGACGATCCCAATATTGGCCAAAGGATTTTTTCGAAATTCTGTCCCCAATATTGGCCATTCCCTGGAGCAAGGTTGGCCAAAGCCTGACGCTCCCAACATTGCCCAATCATTGGGATTTGAGGATTTTTCGAGACTTCGTATCCAACATTGGTCATTCCTTGGGTTGGCCAAAGACTGAAGAGTCACCAGCCTTCTTCCAGCAGGCTCCAAGCTTGGTCCAGCCATGCAAAATATAAGGTCGATTTTTCGAGATTTCTCTAAGACCTTTTCCGCAGTAGAGGGTCCTTCTCGACCCTAGGGAGGTCCACCCGCTCCAGCTCCAACTCTATTTTATTTCTTGTTGCTTGACAGTTTCTTCAACCTGGTTGAAGCTGCAGTCTCCTTTATACACGAGAAAAATTTAGTGACAAACGGTAGGGGTCCAGAGGTAGTCTTTAGACTGAGATCTGTCTACCGATTCCTTTTCACTTCCACCCCTGAATCCCAACCCAAAGCAACAGTTCTCATGACTTCTCGCCTCTTTGTTTCGGCGATTCTCACAATCTGGAGGATACCATTCCAATTTTGTTCGAATTGACGTTCGGGCCACCCTCTTTCAAAGCTGTGCTTCGCGGGCGGGAGAGTGAAAGCTGAGAGGAGACGTGTAAAAGGAAATGAAATGCTCATCCAAGTTCCCTCTTGCTTTTTGACCACTCACTTCTTCTTTGACAACTCTCTTTTTGCTCCCTTTTCCTTCTACTTTTTTTTTCATTAAATTTTATGAATGCGAGTATCGTTCAGGAAGTAGGATTAATTCTGGTCGCTGTTCCTAACCCACCTCCTCCCCATTCGGTCCCCCTCTCAGGCCTCATTCAAAGCAACCTCTTCCGCTTTACCTACTCAACTCGGGGCGGATTTAGAGAGTGAGTCTATATTGCTTTGACTAGGTGGTTTTTTGGACTAGGGAGAGGATAGGTGTGCAGGGAAGAGCGGAAGCAGATGATGTCGACGTTGGAGAAGACTCATTCATGCCCTACAACTCTAGTCAAACCTCTTCTTTATATCACTCTTGACACCATGAGTTGATTCATCTAACATTTTCTTTCTTTGTACTTTCTCCCTCGCTTTCTCTTCATTCTCTAAGACTCTCTGAAGATTCTCTCAGACTCTCTGAAGTTGCCTTTGTGAGTCATGGCCTTATCTTCATAGAGTCATTCCTCCCTCCTTCTGACACTCCTTCCTTTTCCCACTTTCTCTTTTTGATTACTTTCTCAGGAACCAGGTCTAGTTCAGTCTAAGTGAGTATCTCTCTTGTCTTGATTCTGCTTCTCTCACTCGCATCTCCCCATCTTCTTCTCCATCGATTTCGTATCACTCTCCTCTCCTTATGTTTAAAACACAATAGAAACAGCTATGTTTTTCAATCTGATTTCAATCCTTTATCAACAATACCAAGACTGTCCCAAGCTTGCTCCAAGCCTGACCCAATTTCCGAACCTTTTTTTATCTTTCTTCTCCAACATTGGTCGAGCAATTCTCAAGCACGGGCCAATGTTGAGGGGTCTCTAAGGTTGGGCAAAGGGTGCTTCCATTGGTTATCGATATCAGGCATTATTTTGCTCCGGTCAAGGTTGGCCAATATTGCGACCCGCTACCCGTGTTGTTCGACAATTTTAAGTCTGTTTTTTGTTCAGTTCCTTGGAAGCTCCAACATTCTCCAGAAAATCTTAGTCTCGTCTACCAGTTTCGACCAAGACTAATGACTTGCAGTCTTGCAGACTGCTCTGTAACGTTGACGACTGACTTCTCTTGTTTGTAGAGTCTTGACATTGGACAGAAGCGTCTCCAAGGGCGGTACGTCATTGATGCATCTCATCTTTCTGAAGCAGGATTCTTGAATGGAAAGGCACAAAGGTAGACGAAACTTCCTGGAAGAAGATCAAGGTCCAAGGACCGAGCGAAGACTAGGAGCGAATGGGAGTGTATTGGAGTTCAGCACCTGAGCGCAAGCACCCGAAAGCTCATAAAGTACTCAATCGAATTCATCCTTACTCACTGCCTCGCAGACAGACCGAACAGAGTTGACAAAGAGAAGTGAATAGAGAGACTTCGCGGACCGTGAAGAGAGCTTGAGTCGAATCTCTCCAAGTGACTGCCCTGAGGGACCTCCCTGACTGAGACCGCTGATTTCTACTTACTAGCAGACCATCTCCCTATTTCGAAGAAAAGCGGATGAAGAGAGTCAATAAGAGTCACAGGCAGAGAAGGGCGGACGAGTCCTCGAAGCAATACTACCTTTCTGCAACCTTTACATAAGAAGTGTTTCTAAATAAGATATTTCTAGAAAACAGTCTTGAAAGAGGGTAGAAGAACTGAATTTGATGCGATGGTTCAGAAGAGAAGGGCTCAAACCCTCCTTCAGTCCGCCTTGACGTCCCACCAACAACGTTAGCCCAACGCAGTAAGCTGCTCATTCAATGGATCTACTCGACACTTCAGCTCTCCTAGAAACCCTTCCAAAACTGCTACCCATCTCCTCAGATGAGGCTCAACCCAAATTGCACCAACCTCAAGATGCTTTAGCTTCACTACTCCACACTGTCTTGACTCGTCTAGATTTCAGGCTAATCGGTTTAGGAGAAGATCACAAGATCGAAGAACAAGATGTGAACTCATCAACAAAAACCAAGAATCAATTACCTAAAGAGTGGAATCAGAAGGGACCAGATAGTTATGCTTTCAGATACAGACATGATCAGAGCTCTTTGGAGTTCATGATCAAAGCTGTAAAGCTGGCTGCGAGGGTGGTCGTTCACGGAATAGCAGTAGAGGTAAGTCAATCCCAAAGAGATAAAAATTAGTCAGAAAGAGATTGTAAGAGAGAGATGGAGGGTGAAATGAGTGGGGCTCGATCGAAGGACTCGTCATGGTCTTGGGAGGAAAAGAATTGGATCAAAGGCTCTCTTTATTCCCCAAATTGGACTTAAAGTTGTACCAGATAAGATTTTGAAGGAAATGAAACGTTGTATGCTTCTGCCTGCTGAGAAGTGAAAGCAAAGTGAGGTGGAAGCTGGAAGCGCAGCATCCTTGACTTCTCTTTCTATTTTCTGCCTCTCATTGTTTATGATCTTCTGAAGGTAACAAGCTACTGCAGCTGTGTCTCCTTCATCTGAGCCCGTAGCTTACTCCATACGTGTCCATCTTTGTCTTTGCCTTCCACCCAATTCGAAATGTCCTCTCTCTATCCCCGCCACCCTCTTGTAAACCAGGATAACAAAACCTATTCTTTCGAAGTGAACATCCCCGATTACTTTTCTCCCTCGTTCTTTCCTTGGCCTTCTCCTTCTTCCACTAATTCCACTTCAAACGATCCTTTGGTGAACGGTTTCATCTCTTCCTCCAGAGTCAAAGACTTAGTCTCAACTTTCAGAGTTCAAATCGTTCAACGTTTGATTCCAGGATTAAGGAAAGATGGTTATCAAGAAGATCAAACCACACCTGACTCTCCAAACAACTCTGGCTCTGGTTCTGGAAACGGGGGTAGAGGAAATCAGCCTCCTTTAGTCCAACCAATTCGTCCAGAAGATCAACCTCCTCAACAAGAAGATTTCAGAGCGCCTTTCAGAAGCCCTCTCATCATTGGAGACAGAGATCTGGATCCTTTGGGAGGCGGGAATGGAAACAATCCTTTGGCTTTACCAGGAAGAGGTGGAGGAGGATTCGGTCCACCACCTCTATTTGGAGGTGGAGATAATGGAGGTGGAATGTTTGTTGGACCTGATCATCCCATGTTTAGAGATAGGTTTCAAAATCCAGGCGCTGGAGGGATTGGAGGTCCTCAAGGTCCTTTGGGAGGAGATGGCTTTTTACCTCCTGGAGCTGTGCCTCCCGGAGCTAGGTTCGATCCAATCGGTCCGGGAGGAATGGGACTTCCCAGAGGTGGTAGAGGAGGGTTTGGCGGCAGGGGAAGAGGGAGAGGTGATCCTGATTGGGATGATGTTAGACCCCCTGGGAATGTGAGTGAGGCGAATGAGATGGGAAGTTGAAGCAGTCTTGTCTTTCGTCCATGCTGACTTTTTTCTTTGCCCTAACGCTTCGCCTCTTTCTTAGGACTTCGATCACATGTTTGGATAGAGGGAGATTAACGAAACAGCGCCGCACTCACTACTCGCCACTCAAAATTGTCTAGCTTCTTCTTGTAATGCCATTCTCGTTGCTCTATCTCAGCTTGTTTGTTGTCATTCATTGTGCTTCCAGAGTGCTTTCGTCTGCGAAAGACGACTGACCGGGCCAAAAAAAATAAATTCAAGTGCAGCCACCCAATCCTCAAATCTTCAAACACAACGGGTCTCTCAGCCTTTAGAATTCTCTCTGAGAGAAGAGCTGACTCTCCCCAGGAGATGAGTAATGGAAGAGCCCTTGCTGATGTTCAGTGCCCTCCTTTGCCTTCTTGACTCTTCTCGACTGTGCCCTCTCCCACTTTGGCCATCTAAATTGTATTTACCTTCTCTACTAGACCACAACTTCTACAGGCTTCCATCAGTCGCTCTAGTAAGAATGGAACAACCACGGGCGTAGGTGTACTTGTATACGGAGCCTTGACCTCCGTTGCTCGGGAGTCGATACGGAGATATTTCTTTGCCTCGAAAATTGAGCTTGATTTCTTTAACTCCAAGATCCGAAGTTGCTGTATAAAAGAGAGAACATTCCTAAAACTCATTTCCTACTCACTATCCCTCTCTTCTCTCTTCTCTCTACTCAGCTCTCCAACTTCAACCTCCATCCTCTACTTCAAATCAGCAAATGTCCAAACTATCAGGATCAGTACTAGTCACAGGAGCCAATGGTTTTCTAGGTCAACATGCAGTAGACCAAACTCTGAAACTCACAAATTTAAAGGTCAAAGCAATAGTTAGATCCGAAAATTCGACCGAAATTCTCAGAAACGCTTTCCCAAAGGAGATTCAGGAGGGAAGACTCGAATTTGGATTTGTACCTCAGATAGATTCAGAAGGAGCTTATGATGAAGCCATTAAAGGTGAGCACAACAGCTATGCGTAAATCACACGCCAAGGCTTTTCTCTGACCCCCTTTCTCTGCGTTCAACAGGCGTCGACTATGTTATTCACTCAGCCTCTCCACTCCCAGGTAACACTCCATCTTTAACTCCAGAAGTTGTGGCCTCTCAATTTTTTGATCCAGCAATCAAAGGAGCCACTAGAATGTTGGAATCCTCTCTCAAAACGCCTTCTGTCAAAAAGGTAGTCCTAACTTCCTCAATCGCAGCTTTAATTGGAGCTAAGATGAGGGATCTAGATGAAACAGATTGGAATCCAGTCACTTATGAGAGCGGTTTACAAAGTCAAAATCCAATGCAGGCTTACTCTGCCTCTAAGGCTTTAGCAGAAAAGGCAGCTTGGGAATTCATGGAAAAGAACAAACCAACTTTCACTCTCACTTCCTTAAATCCAACTTTCTTCTTTGGACCTCAAGTTCTAGATGCCAAGATTTCTGGTTCCAATCAATTGGCTTGGAATGCTATTGCCAATGAAAACACGGCTCCTTTCACCGTTGGAGCTATTGATGTTAGAGATGTCGCTAAAGCTCATGTTCTGGCTCTGATTAATAAGGAGGTCACCGATGGCAAGAGGTATGTCGTTCATTCAGAGAACGTGAGTATCCGATTTGTGTCTGTGACAGGCAGAGCCGATTGCAGCAGTTGATTAACGAAGAGACCGCCAACGAAAACGCTCTAAACCTCCTTCTCCCCCTCCCGAACTCAGCCATCTCCATCTGAAATGATTGAAATTGCTCACAGGAACTTCCCAGAGAAGAAGGCTCTCTTCGCTAAACAAGTGCCAGTCACACCTCTCGTGAGTTACTTCTCATCACTTCCTTCTTCTCTCGGGACCAAGAATTACACTGACGTCTCTTTCTCACTCGACTCGAACAACAGGCCGAAGACGCACCTGTCTGCACCTACAAGAAAGTGACTGTCGAAAGAACTGAGAAGGAATTGGGGCTCAAGTTCAGACCTATTGAAGAGAGTGTAGTTGAAATGTTGACTTCCAGTTTCAGATTCGAGGCGCGTCTATAGGACTTTCACCATAATCAGCAATGTGAGGTTCGATTGAAATTGTTGCACATACAGAAAAGATAGAGTAGAACATACAAAAGAGAGCGTGCGGGAGAGAACATGCCTGTCCTTAATTTTGATGCGATGACGAATTCCCAATGTTTAACGTCTTTTTCTCCCACTTGAGCTTTCCTTTTCGTCTACTTCCAAGTCCTGCGCTGATCTTTTCCTCGAAGAACCAGAAGAATTAGAAGAACCTTCCTTCGAAGACTTGTGAGAATCCCTGATGGATCGATGTCTGTCTTTATCTTCTTTCTCATCCCCATCTCTTCCAGATCTTCTATGACTTCTTGAAAATTTCTCAGCAGAAGGATTGCTAGAAGAATTCTCTGGAGAAGCAGATCGGCTGTTGTTCGTACTCCTCTCTCTCCTGTCCCTATCTCTATCTCTGTCTCTGTCTCTATCTCTTTCTCTGTGACTATCCCTGTCTCTACGACTCGTCGACGAAGGTTTCCTGGATCTTGAAGCTTCACCTCCATCATCTTCTTTCTCTTCTCCTCCTCCATAATCCAAATTAATATCCTCTTGAGTTGGAACTCTATCTCTCTCTTTTCCAGATCTCCTATGAGCTCTATCTTTCTCTCTTTCACTTCTCTTATCTCTTCTAGATCCCCTTCTAGTTGAAGTGCTCTCAACGTCTGACAGGTCTTCATTTCCATTCTTAGCATCTCCATTTCCGTTAGAGTTGTTGTTAGAGCTGGAATTCTTCTCCTCCCTTTCCAAGTCTTCTCGTTTCCCACCTGAAGGTCTCGAGGAGATCGACTCTTTCCTCCGAGAGTAAGAAGGTGATCGAGCTCCTTCATTGGCACTTGATCCACCTCCGTAATCTAGCTCTCCACCTCCAAGATTCAAGCTGTCTCTATCGGTATAAGATCTTCTCGAAACTGGGTTTCTGGGACCGGTTGGAATTGCTGCTGTTGCGGGTCCACTCGGTGGAGCTGGTCTGCTAGCTGAAGGTCCTGTTGGAGCTCCTCGAACAGCTTGAGCGCCTCCTCTGCCTCCTCGGCCTGCAGGTCCAGATGGAACACCCCCTCGACCGATAGGAGCGCGGCCGCGAACCGGAGCTGAAGTGGTTGCGTGACCTTGCGAGAGCTGAAAAGAGAAAGGAGGGGGAAGCAGAACAGTGAGTGAGTCAAGATGACGAAAGTATTCAAGAAACAATCTTTCCTGCGCCCTCTCATGATTTGAACTCACCGAAGAATCTGCTTCGCCTCCAGCTTCAGAACCATCCTCTGTAACAACGAAAAGAGAAACAGTGTCAGAAGAATCGTTACAATCTCAGTTCGTTTGAAGTAAAAGACCCAGCCTCCAACTTCCTCCATCCGAGCTACTCACGCAAGCTTTCATCTCCCTTAGCATTTTCCGTCTCGGAAGCTGTCGTCGACTCGCCCTCTCCATCTTTCTTAGCGTTTACAGGAGAAGCCATTCCTCCCGGTCTCATCGGCAAACCCGGGTTCGGTCGATTTTGATTCACGAGACCTGGACCTTGACCTGGACCTGGACCAACCCTTCCTCTTCCAACACCCGGTCCAGCTGGTGGTTGAATAGCAGACGGACCAGTAGGAGCTCCAATTGGAGGTCTTCTATTCATCATAGGTCCTCCCATCTGTTGTTGATTCTGATAACCGAACTGTTGATGTTGTTGAGGTCTCATATTCAACATTCCAACCATTTGTTGATGTTCTCCAACTTGATCACCATTTAAAGCATTCATACCAGAACTGATTCCTAAAGATTCAACGACTTCTACCGACATTCCAATCATAGCTTTCATCATTTCCAATTGTTCATTTGGAATATCCATTGTTGGAGGCATCATTGAAATCATATTTCTTAATTGTTGAGGTAGAGTTTGATCGGCGACTATCGAAGCGACAGTTGAAGTTAAGGAAGATGGTGGAGTGGCTTCTTTCGTTGGCTAGAAAAACGGGACAAGAGATGAAGATAAACAGAAGAATTATCAGTTCTATTTCAAATCTCAATATGACCATGGCTTCGTCCAATAACTCACCCTAGTAGAATTCTCATTCGCATTCCTCTGTTTCAATTCCTCAACCTCATCTTCAATTTCCTCTCTCTCTTCAATTCTCCTTCTCTTTTTCTCTCCATAGAGTTTCCAACTTTCTTCATTAAAACCATAATTAAACCAATCAGTAAGATCAGCACCAGGTTTTCTCCAAGGTCTATTTGCCAAAGAACTTGGATCTACATCGTAGATGAGAGGTAAATCTCCTCCAGAAGGTGAACCAGGTCTAGCATCCTCCATCTGAAGATCTTCAGGACCAGGAGAAAGGTTCAAACGAGGTGCATGCGATGGAACTGATGGAGGTGGACCTTCTTCGTATTCTGGTTCTTGATGTGGATGTGGGGCTATTGAAGATGAACCATTGACAGTTGATGCTGAAAGATTTTGATAGACTTCAGAAGTTTGGAGTTGATTGGTTTGAACTGAACCTTGAGCTGATGGATCTCGAGTCAGGGAAGATGGATCTGTGGGTAGCGATGCGACTTGAGATGGTGGGAGGTTAGATTTGGGGATTGAAGGTGGAGCTGGGCTTGCACTGGCTCCTGAAGCTGAAATCGATAGCTGGTTTCTAGATAGAGGAGTGTACTCTGAAGTCATCGAGGAGGCAGCTGCGAGAGGAAGAGGAGGGGGGGGGGGAGGTGGAAGGTATGACCGACCAGAGAGGACGACGTCAGGAATCCAGTTGCGAAGTCTCTAAAATGAAGCATCAATTGAGGATTAAAGATGAAGCTGAAATAAGGGGCCGGAGATAATATTGGCCAAGCTGCTCTGTGTGCTTTCACTTCTCACTTCTCGAAATCCAAGCTGCTATCATAACCTACTCTCATGCGATACTCACGCTTCTGAGGTGCAGCCACGAACGTTCTGTGCTGCGTCTGCTGTCTCACAGGTTGAGGAGGTGGTGGAGGAGCCGCTTCTGAAGAGTCCAGAATGATTTCGAGGTCCTGAAGTGAGAGAGGAGAGATGGAATGTTAGAAGACATGGGAATGGGTCAGAACTCCCACTCTCAAGATGGTTCTTAGGCCATGCTACAGCAGCTTATAATTTCCTTACTCAAAGCAAGATCAGAACCATTGGCTTGCTGTGATGATTACTCCCTCCAACTTCTTCCTTTTGAGTCTTGTGCGTCTTGCTTCGATTGATGTGTGCATTCTCCTGCAGCTGTGGACTCAAAAAGGATGTAACTTGAACTCACTGAATCTGAATCTTCTTCATCCTCATCTTCACCCTCTTCATTATCTTCTCCATCACCTTCACCTTCTCGGTCGTTCTGATCTGCTGCTTCTCCCTCTGGAGCTTTGTCTTCGGCTTCTGGCTGATGATCTTGAGTCTTTCCGTTCAATTGAGCTGTTGAAGTTGATGATGGATCTTCATCTCCATACAAATAAGCATCATCATCGTCATCCATAATGTTCTAGTTGCCTTTAGGATTAGGATGAGTATGGGAGGGAAGAGGAGGAGATGCAGTGAGCAATCGCTGTTTCTTGAAACATCCTCATATCAAATATCAAATGGCATCCTCTCTTTCGTTACTAACGACGACCTTAACTTTAGCTCATCAAAGAAGTCGTTCAATTTCACTATCACCTTCAAACACTTCATCTCCAAGCACTGATCGAACGGTTCTGAGAAACTTGAGATCTCTAGCGGAGAGAACCAAGAACAGACCAAGAAACTCAGATGAGCAACAAGATGAAGAGAGACAAGAATTGGATCAGAGTTTGATTCGATTGGTGGAACTCTTGGAGAAAGATGACAAAGGAAAGGAAATGGTACAAGAGGTTAGGCAGAGGTGAGTGAGATTCAGAGCTCATCAGAAGCGATTCTTGTCCATGAGCGACATATTCCTTTTGAAGATTCCCAGAAGAATGGAAATTCATTGCTGTGGAATTTCGCACTGATTTCAACTATCATGGAGACCGAATTAGAGGGGTTGTGGAGGGGTACTGAGAGATGCGTCAAGCTCTATCACCATCTCCTCTAACGATTTACCTATTCTCACTTTGAAAGCCAAAAGAAAACCTCTTCTGACATTCTTACAATCTCCCCTCCCTCTCAGCTACCCAACCTTTGCCCTCCCGCCTTCATCTCTCCCCTCCCCTCTCCCTTCCGACACTCCCTACAAAGACGATCCTCTCCCCTCCAACTCTACTTCCTCTCCGCTAGATCAATCTTCATCCTCTCATTTAGACAACTCAGAGCTCCTTCAATCTCAATCACAAGTCTTCGAACAACAAGATCAACATCTAGATACCCTTTCCCTTTCGATCGGTAGACAGAGAGATCTTTCAGTTCAAATGAATGACGAATTGGAACTTCAAGCTGGGTTGTTGGATGAACTGGATGGAGATGTTGAAAATACTGGATTGAGATTAGGTAGAGCTAGTGGGAGATTGAGGAGAGTTGAGAGGAGTTTGAAGGAACATGGTGAGTTGAATTGGACCTTTTGAGGTATTTCCCAGTTTACAAATCTCTTGCTTACTCATTTCTTTTGATCTCCTTGTTTTCGTTTCCATAATATTCGGGTTCTTTCGTTCAAAGGATCTACCTGGACGATTTTCCTTCTCATAGTGATTCTAGTCATCTTGATCTCGATTTTCAAAGTAAGTTACCCACTATCTCTTCTTGGTTCTCTTCCCCTGCTTGCTCAGAGACTTCCCAATTCTCTACAAGGCCCTGTTTCTGATGCACTTTATGGTCCTCTTCTTTTATGGTCCGCAGTGAGCTTCGGTACTCATTTCTGTCAAGAATCTTGTTCTTCATTTAGCTCGCATTTCTCCTTTGGTTCCTTGGGTTTGACATCTTCTTCCTCTTATCTGTTGTACTCTATTACTCTATTTCCCCAAGTCTTCCCTGCCGATGCAATGGAAGCTCCTTCTCGTCTTTGAACCCACATATCTTCCGACATCCTCACCTGTCTCTTCTCCCTTCTTTCGAAGATCTCGAAGACCTCGGATAAGAGAAATACAAAACAGAGGAAGTCAACAGTTGTAAAGCTGGTCAGGATCTGAAGATCTCGAAATTGTCTATCGTGATGTCATCGTTAGGCTCGCCTTGTTTCCCGCCCGCTTAGATCCTCTTTCCCTTCCCCCCCCCCCTTCATCCCCTCTCCGTTCTCACTCTTCTTTCTACTCTTCGAACCCCCAAATAATATCATTCTTCTGAGCTCAGAACTATCTTCAAAGAAGTAGTCATCAAGCCACCATGTCAAGAGCTTTACCTTCAAGTCCTCAAGCTAAAGGTTCAGTCAGTCCCTCTCATCGAAACACTTCTTCCTCTTCCTCTTTCTTCGATCGATTCTCAAGAAGACCAAGAACTTCGGGTGGAACTCCAATAGAATCTCAATTAGAATCTTCCCCTCCTCCATTTGCAGCTGACAACAATTCACCTTCTAGACGTCGTCCTGGAGGTAATCCTTATGGAAATGGATCATCTCCATCTGGATTACCTAGAAGTTCTTCCTCTTCTCACGTTCATTTAGATGGAGATAGAGGTACTTCTACAAATGGGATAGGTTTCCCACTCTCCTCTTCAACTTCGAACAACCCTTTATCACCTTCATCATCATCTCAATCACCACACAGTAGGAGGTCAAACCTTGGAATTGGTAGTAGAGCTAGACCTTCAACTGCCAATGCAGCTGGTGATTCATTCTCTTCAAATTCCATTAGAGAAAGAGAGATTTTAGCCGCAGGTCCAGGAGGTCCATCAAGTCAAAATGCGGTGGGAGGAGGAGGGAATCCATTCGGTAGGATGTTTAGAAGGTACAGTCAAGGAGCTGGGAAGAACAATGCTGCTGCAAACGAAGCTCATGCTATAGCCGCTGCTTCCTATCAGAATAGAGTGGCTTCTGCTTCTCAGGTTTCCTTAGGAGGAGGGGGTAGTGGAGGAGAAGGAATGAGATCCTCACCTGAAACTCCTAGAAGACCTACCAATGGTCGAGCAGCAACTTCTCCTCCTCCAACTTCTCCAACATCGAATCCTAATAACAGTCATAGTAATGGAAGTAGTAGTCAACTTCAAGAAAGTGGTTTAAACCCTATCAGCGCTCTCCCAGCCGGTCTACCTAATAGTCAAACCTTAGCTGTAATCTCCGATGGAACTGACACTGGAACTTCAAACCTAGATGTATCTCAAGATTCTACGAATTCAAATTTGAATTCAGGAAGTAATGATTCATCAGATCCTGTTAATCCCTCTCAGCAATTACCTGTAGTTCCCTCAGAGAGCAACCCAACCACCACTGAATCGACTGGACCAACTCTACATCGAATTCGTTTAGTCCCTCACCTAGAAGCTACCAGATCTTTACACTTCGAACCTATAGAGAGGAATCTAGCTGAAGGAGCCCCAGCTGTTAAGATTGGTAGATTCACTGATAGAGCTGGCCCTAACAATCAGAATGGCAATGGAGTCGTAGTGGCCCCTGCTACCAGCGTAGCTGGAGTTACTGATTCAGCCTCTGCAGATCTTGCATCTCAGCTCGGTGGAGCCAGTAGCTCAGGAGCGGTGGGAGGTGCTGTGATAGGAACCGGTTCCTCATCGACGGGAACTGGTGGAGCTAGTGGAGTTAGGGTCGAGGCTGGAAGAGTCGCTTTCAAGAGTAAAGTGGTCAGTAGAGGTCATGCAGAGCTTTGGTGTGAACCTGGAGGAAAGGTGAGTTCAATTATAAAGTAAGGGAGCGTGGTGGTGGAGGAGGAGTGGGAAGGGAAGGAGGAATGTTGATTGGAGCTCGGATCTGCAATAGAGACACCGTGCTTCACTTGGACAGTCGAAGTTGGGGTATTGATTCCGCTTGGTTTTGATGGAAACGTTCCGGGTGGATCCCTAATCGACCTCCAAGACTAACCCCCGCTTGCTTCACATTTCTACCTCTTCCAGTTCTTTATCAAAGACACTCGATCCTCTTCTGGAACATTTTTGAATCACATTCGTCTTTCAGCTCCCTCAGTGGAATCTAGACCTTTTGCTCTCAAAGACGGAGACGTCGTTCAACTGGGTGTGGATTATCAGGGAGGAACGGAAGAAATCTATCGATGCGTCAAGATGAGAGTGGAACTGAATCGAGGTTGGCAAAGAGGAAGAAACGAGTTCAAGTGAGTACTTTGAAGACCTCACACGAATCTCGAACTGCTCCAATCTCGTTTCAAGCTAATCTCAACTTCTCTTTCTTTGGCCCCCCCCCCCCAGCGTCAACGCCATGCGGCAGATTCGAGCCCTTCAAGGCACCTCTACCGAACCTTCAAAAGATAAATCAGGATCTTCAGTATCAGCCGCTCCAATCAAAAGGCACTCAATGAGCGTGACCGATTGTTGCATTTGTGAGTCTTTTTCTACCCTCACTATTTCGGCAATCAGGTCGTTTCTGACATGACTCTATTTGAACTTCTCTCGAACCATTCCAGGTCTCTTCTCAGTGACTGTATGTCAATCTCTCTTCATCGCCCCTTGCTCACACGTCTTTCACTTCAAGTGCATTCGGCCTCTCTTGGTGATGCATCACCCAGGATTCTCGTGCCCTCTCTGTCGAACGTTCGCCGATCTAGAGGCAGACGTAGAGCAAGAGGACGAATGGCAGCCGCCTCCGGTCAAAGAGCCACTTGTCATAGAGCAGCCTTCGGAGCCCTCTGCAATCGCTGCGACGTCCTCGGAAACCGGAGAGAACGCTCCTTCCCTAGCTGAGGCTGAAGCTGCTGGAACGTCTCAGGCTGAAGCTATTCTACTAGCTGCAGAAGCTCAGCAATCGAACGAGGAGGATCCAACGCTCTTATTCTCTTCTCGATCTCGAGGCAACAACGCTTCCGAAGCCACCGCTAGAGGATCGGTCCTCGGAGTCCCTTCCCACATTCGAAGCAATACAGATTGGTCTCGTCCAGACACTGCTGTTTCAAGTGCTTCTACCGCTAGACCTGGTTACTTTGGAGCTGGAGTCGGAAGTGGAGCCTCTGCTGTCGCAGCTCATCAGCTTGGATCTCGGAATCCAGAAGGACCCGAGACCCCTCCTTTCGATTCGCCGAACCTACCTCTGGAAGAAGAGGAAGAAGGAGAGGATTTGGAGGTCCCTTCAGATCTAGCAAGTGGTCCAAGAACAGCAGTCGGTACGACTTCCTCCTCTTCTCGTCCCATCAATATCGAAAGGTCGTCCTCGAGCAATACCGCAGCTGAAGGAGGAACCAGAGTTGGATCGCCAATGGACGAATCAAACACCCCGACCAATCAACACTTCTTCTCGACCCTAGCTGAGACCTCTGTTGCTTCACGTTCTGCTGCTGCCAGAGCTGCGAATCAAGGAGGACCCAAGCAATTCTCAAGACAAGCCAGCCTTCTTCAGCCAGTCATGGGAGATGCCTCTGCCTCTTCGAACTCTTCCTATTCTCAGGGAGACATCAGTGGAGATCGTAGAGGCAGTGAGGCGAGCAATCAAGATTCTTACAATACCGCCGAACATTCTCCAATTGGATCTCCATCCAACGATCAAGCCGATACTTCTGCAGCAAGTCCCCTGTTAGCAAGACAGCATCAACCTTTACCTAGACCTCCGACTAGCGATACCGGGTACGACGATACTGGATTGGAAGGAACGAACACACATGTGGTAGGGAAGGGGAAAGCTTCGGAGAGAAGGGTGGCCAGCGCCGCGTCTTCGACGAACAGGAGGAACGAAATCAACGAAACTGATGAATCTCAGCAAGAGGTCTCTAATCGAAATAGCGTTGGGAGTACTAGTGGATCGAGTGGGAGCGGGGGAGGAAAGTTGAGCAGGCTGTTGAAGAAGGCTGCAGGTGGACTCAACTGAAAAGACGAAAGACAATCGAAGTTTCATTTGCATAGAAGAGGGGCACTTTCTGTCCAAATTCAAGATCAATCTCAATCGTCGATATCCCTCAAAAGTTCTGCTGTCCATTTCTCTTTTGTGTTTCATCTCCTTGTTCTGTCATGTCTACGAGTATGTACCTCATGCCTCCCTTCTTTCTCTTCATGAAACTCTATTTTTAATCTCAAGCAGAAAGAATCTCAGTCAAAATGTTCTGGCTTTATGTACAAAGTTGTGATTCTCCAAAATCTCACTGAGTGTCTGATACTTTCGACAACAAGGTCGAGAAGGTTTAAGAAGATGGCACAAAGAGATTTCCTTTTCAACTTTCCTCCATCTCAAGTTCATCTTCCGAGTACATAAACATGATGAATACCAGCAAGTCTCTCGATATTCTAGTCTCTACTTCTCTACTTTGTGGATGCATGACCGGCCAACCTCTCTCGACCCAAGTAACGACCACTGCGCCTACCCCTGCAAGTCCTTCTTCGAATAATCTCCCGACAACTTCAGCATCGGACTCGGCATCTTACTATTCTTCCTTAAGTTCCCTCTCTTATTAATTGTCCCTCAGCACTCGAATTGAGGATCTCAAAAGTTATGCAGAGACAGCTGCTACCACTCTCTTCGCATCACCAACGATCCACGCTTATTTCCCATTCTCGAATCGAGGCTGTCCTCATGGAATCAAGATGGCGAGCTTTGCTGCAACGTGAGTGCCAGTCCGCGAAAGCGATTGGAAGTTCTGAATCTAACGCAAAGCCTTTTTTTTCTCTCTCTAGAGAGACGTCATCTATGGCAAATGTATCGCCAATCGCCCTGGAGATGGGTATTTTGACTTCGTCAACGAGACAAGAACGCAAGGAGCAAGCGATTCCGAGGGCCGGTAGTAGTGAGTTTCTTTGAAAGGGGAGAAGTCAGAAGAGTTATTCTGTTTGTCCACCCTCAGCTGAATCTGCCGTCTCCTCCCTGCTGTCCGATACTTCCCTCAACTTTTCCGAAAAGTGATGCGAACCTTAACCTAGCGAATGACGATGGGTTGTATACTCCCGACTCTGCTCTAGTCAAAGCTCTTGCATCTTTGCCTCTACTAGGAGTCTTGGGCTCTCTAGCAGTCGTGATGGGCTGGATTTGAGTGCACCCTGAGTTTGCTTCTCGATCCGGATAGGACTTCGAACTTTCAGCGCTCAAGAAGGACAGAGTCTCAACTGTGTAACCTCCGACATCCACTCTTCTTTGACTCTTGTCTCCTGCTGCTCTCACTTTTGTCATCCACTGCCAGGTCTCTTTATTCTGGTGTCTGTATACTGACATCTGAAAGCAATGAATAGTACTCTTGTTCCTTTGCTGCTATCTCCAATCCGAGCTTGAGAGAGAAGATCAGCGAGAGTGAGATAGTGAGAGGTGGGAAAGATACCCCGCCGAAAAGGGTAGGACAAGTGAGTTAGAAGAACAAAGAGAGTCCATTTGTATGGAAAACAGGTTCTTTCTGTCCCAACTTCAATCTCAATCGTCGATATCCCCCCCCCCAAAGTTCTGTCCTGTCCATTCCTCTCTTATGTTTGATCTCCTTGTTCTGCCATGTCTAGCTCATGTCTCCCTCTCTTGAAACTCTTTTTTAATCTCAAGCAAAAGAATCCAACTTAAGATGTTCTCTTTAGTTGTGATGATTGTTATCGCTCTCCAGAAATAACGTGGAGCCTTAATAAATCGGCAAGCAACTTTTTCAGAAATGAACTTCTTCTGCGACTTCTCTCAGATTCCTCTCTCCTCCTCCTCCTCCCCTATCAAATTGTCTTTCATCCTCCAAGAGCAAACAAAATAATAATCGCACAGCAACCTTAAAGAGACGATGGCCGACTCGAAATACGCTCCAAGTCAAGAGGAAGAAACTTCTTCTTTTCCAACAAATGGGAATACTCAAGAAGCTTCTTCTGAAGAACAGTCTCTACCTCCAAACCCTTTCTTAACCAAACCTGTTCTTCATATCATCGGATTAGATCCTGTTTGCTCTGACGCAGATATCGCTCAACCTTTCAAGGACAATAACACTACTCCAATCAAGTGAGTTGAATTTCTTGGAGCACTCGGAGGACTGAATGGTCGGTCGTAGGGAAGGCGTTGCTGGAATGGCTTATCAGGAGCTAGCAAAGCAAAGAAAAGACCGGGAAGATTGAAAACAAGTTGTCTGCTCTTCTCTGCTTGGAGAGATGAAGAGGGGAGAAGAGGTGCAGCTGGCACCGAAAGATGGAAAAGAGAAGGGAACCCCAGTCTCATGGACCTCCTTTTGCTCTAACGAGATAGCTATCCAGGAGAAAGCTTCTCAGAATGATTGCTATCCTAAAGGTTTTGAATTGAGGAGGGTGGTGAGGTTGCCAGCTTGCGCCTTCCAACCACTTTCTTGAATTCCTTTTTGACTTTCTTCCTTCCTTCCCATCTTTGTTCTTAGAATTCACTCGCACAGAGATGTTGAAACTGGTCAGCCAATGACTGCTACTATTGAATTCCAAACTCTTGCTAAAGGTAAGTCCCCTGGATCAGAGCTTGAGCTTTCACTAAAGTCCATCAAGTAGGTCTCACCCGCTCATCGCCTCAATCTGCCACCTCCCTTTCTTTTGAAACAGCCGAGAAAGCCTATGCCACTGTTAGAAAGTTCCTTCTACGCATCAACCCAGACGCTCCTGATCCAAAAGCTTCGTCCAAGCCTCGTCTTCTCAAGCAGCTTCCTTCAAGTACAGACGATGCCTTCCTCTACGACAAGTTTCGCCCTTATGGTCCCATCGCTCGCTCTCACTGCATCTTAACCAACCCATCAGGTCAGCATACTGGATTCCGAGGAATGGCTGTTCTGGAATTCTACAGCGAGGAGGACGCTCAAGTAGCTCATGAAGAAAACCACTGCACCGAGCTCGAAGGAAAGACGATCTCCGTCTCGATCGACAACGTCGCTCGCAGACCCAGCAGAAGTCATGAATTCAGTCCATCCGCTCCAGCGTTTGTACCCGGAGGAGGCTCTGGATTCACTAGCCGCTCTATGAATGCAGAAGCTGCTTCCTTCACTCCTCCCCCTCCAAGACCTCCTACCACTGGTCCTCTCAACCATCAGCAAGCAGGACCAATCATCAACGTTCCAGGATCCAACCTTCAATACTCTGCCTCAGCAGCCACCTACATCGATCCCTGCAACCTGTTCTGCAAAGACATCGACCCAGCCATGAGCTCGAGCGACCTCTTCGAAGCCTTCAGGAAGTTTGGAAAGATCGTCTCTGCTAGAGTGATGCGCGATGATGCTGGAAACTCGAGGGAATTCGGATTCGTCAGTTTCACTCAAGCTGAAGACGCTAGTAGAGCTCTACACGCCATGCACAACACCACCTTCGGAGTCAAGACGATGACAGTCAGACTTCACGAGCCAAAGAGGATGAGGCAGGAGAAGCTTGCCAACAAGTTCGGAGGAAAATCAAAAGAAGCCGGAGACAGCTCTCCTGTGCTCGGAAGCGGGGATGGAGAAGGCTCAGAGACTAGAGGAAGCCCCGCTGGAACTCCTGGACCAGAAGGAAAGAAGATGGAGAGGAGACAGAGTAACAGCTACTTCAAAGCTGCTTTGGCTTCCGAGAATGGACAGGTCGATGCCGCTCAGCTTTCTGCTCTTAGCTACGTGGTCCGTAACGAGGTGATCTCTGGAGAGTTCAACAAGAGGGTCAAGGAATTACCAGGAATGAAGCCGGAGAACGTAGACAGCATCGTAGCTGAATTGGCTCAGCTCAAATTGAGCGAAGCTGTCACAGCTCTCAATACACCGATCGAGCTCATCTCCAGAGTGACGGAGATTCGAGACAGGCAAGAGGCAAACGCAGCAGGCGCTCCTGCTGCCGGAGGTTTGCTGTCGGCACCAATCGTTCCTTCGGGAGGTGGAGGAGACTCTTCTTCGATGATGTCTTCTTCCCCTGCCACTGGAAAGGAGAGAGAACGTCTTCTGAAGGCCATCACAGCCTTGACTCTACCTGCTGGAACTCAAGTCGAAGACATTACAGACATGCTAGTCTCTCTTCCAAAGAAGGAGCGCGCTATGGCTCTGTTCAACTCCGAATTCCTCCGAACCAAGGTAGACGAAGCTAGAGAGATCCTGGAGATGAACGACGAGGAAGGAGTTGAGCAGGGTGCAGCTCTAGCTGCCTCTCAAAGCGCCAAAGCTGTTAAGGGAGCTGCTGTCACTTCAGAAACCACCGACTCCACCAACGCCGCTACTACATCTTCAAGTTCAACTCATACTCTCGCCTCTCTAGCTCGTTTGCCAGCCGCTGAGATCGTTCGTCTCGCCAGTGCTCCTCAATCTGCTGGATCAGGAGGTCTACCACTACCAAAGGCGGACCCAAGCATCGTTGCTGAAACTGATACCTTCATCGATGGATTGATGAGCTTGAGCCCTGAAGACCAGAAGCAGAAGGTGAGTCCCGGCGCCGTCAGTCCTTTCTTTCTTTTGCTGATAAGCTTTGTCCCGTCGCCCGCCATTTGTACCCTCTCTCGATTCCTTTGCATCTATTGCAGCTCGGAGAAGTACTTTTCAAGAAAGTGCGCTCTGCTGTTGGAAAAGCGACTGCTCCGAAAATCAGTGAGTTTCACGAAACCTCCCTTCTGAGAGAAACTTGGCTTTAAGTGGTCGAACCCGCCTTCTTATCATTGGCTCCTTTGTTTTCTCTCCCACCTCAGCGATTTCTCTTCTGGATACAGAAGACCTTCGCTCCCTCGCCCATCTAATGAACTCATACCCTGAAGTCCTCAAAGAGAAAGTGTCTCAACAGGTTCCGACTTCAAAGTAGAGGCCGCTGTTCTACCACTTCTAGACAGACCCATTCGACCCACATTCATTTATTCATCAACTCTGATCGCTTCTTTCATTCTCTTCCTTTGCCCATCTCGACTTGAGTTCTATCTCGCCCTTGTCGTCCACCAAAAGTAAATACTCTATCCCATTTTTTCTTAGTTTCTCCTTTTCAAGTTCCTTTCTTGACTGTTCTATTCTTTCTCCTTCTTTAAATTCAACATACTACCTAGAGATTCTCGCTCGCCGACTGATTCAAGAATGAGACAATTTGTTACAATGGATGCTAGGAATAAAAGTACAAAAATCAGAAACAAATAAACGCGGAAAGATTCTCAATCTCCCATTTTACTTGCAGTCTTGCGAAAATCTTGAAAGAGATAGGTTGCATCAGCCATCCGAGCCTTCCTTTTTGCGGTTGGATCTCTGTTAACAAAGTCGAACAACAATTTACCAGGTTCACTTCCGATAATGAACTTCATCTCCTCCAGACTCAAATCGAAAAGTTCTTTCAAATCTCGAACCATATTCATGACATGCCTGAAGTTCTTGGAATTGATTCCCGGTAAACTCAGCAAGACGTCTTGAGGAATGAGATTGTAGGTCTGTTCTCCAGCTAACGAACCTTGACCGAGAGCAGTTGAATCCGTGGTTCCATCAGTTCCTATTGAAGCGACTCTTTGGACGTCTGGTTCGTCATAGTTGGATTTGAGGTCTGCGAAGATGTCTGCTGTTGCGTAAGGGGACGAAGACCAAATGACTCTTAATCTTGGGAAGGAGGTAGTCAAAATGACGAGCTTAGCTTGAGTTTCGATTTCTGAAGGTTTGGTTGCTTTGTTGATGTTTTTGGGATTTCCACCTTTGGTTTCGTTTAGAGATTGTAAGGAGAAGGATTTCTCTTGATCGAATTCGATTAATAAGATTGGGTGTTGATAATGAATTGACATCATTTCACATTGAGTGTAAAGCCTTCCGGAATTGAAACTCTGAATTAAATCAGACAGAGATTTCCTCTCGACGCACATAGTTGGCGAAAGAATGTAATCTCCAACTTGAAGAGTGCAGGGAACGACTTGAATTCCAGCTGCATGCAGCATCGAAGGGAGAGATGATCTGAATTCTCTCATATCAACAATGATTCGAGGAGGTTCGGAAGTGGCTCTGCTTTGTCCTCCTGCCATACGAGAAGAGATTGACCTCAGCAGACGGGTGTCCGAATCAGGAGCTGGTCTTCCATCTGCTTGAATTGGAAGGGCCATGATCTACAGAAAGTTTCGAGAGCGAGAACAAGATGGTAAGTATGGAGCAAATTGGAAGTGCTTACAAATTCTTCTCTTGAACTCACCGACTTCTCTCGAATCAGCTTCTCGAAAGATTCCTTCTCTCTACGCATTCCACTCAGGTACCTTTGCTCCTCCACCGAGTCTTTGTACATCAAGAAGTAGACTCTCAGCGCAGCCTCTGAGTTGAGGCTTCGATAGACCTGTGATTTTGAAGCGGGTAGGAGAGAGAAAGCTCAGCCACAGAAATCGAAGAGCAGACGCTGTCTACATGAATCGACTCACCTCAATTCTTCTGATGAAAGAAGGAGTCGGATCATACAGAACGACGAACCTAGGTCTCAATTCCTGTAGAACCTTGTCGTCCTCGTCTTCGGTGTAAGAGCGTACAACTACTAGATTCTCCATACTCAGAAGACCGAAGTACGCATTGAAGTCGACTTCGCTGAATTGATCGAGCAACTTCTTCATCTCAATCCTTGCGGTTGCGGATGATGAAGCCGACGGAGTGCTCTTGTTGACCGTTCTTGCTGCGCTTGAATGGAGAGAGACTCCAGGTTCATCTGTGTCTGACTCGTCGGATTCTGAGATAAGATCCGAATCGTCGTTAGCTCTGTCGAGCGATCGTTGCATGCTGGAGAACAGAAAAGCAGGATGAGAGAAACTTAGAGAACGCATTTTCGATTTCACTTCCTCTTCCTTCGAAACTCACAAAGAAGCCACATCCTCTGCCTCCTTTTCAGCCTCTGCAGGCCCAGTTTCCTTTCCAGCTCGCCCAGGTCCACCAGCTCCAGCTCCTCCTCTCTGCCTTCTCCTCTTTTGACCACTCGCCTTCGTGAATGCAGCTTTTCTCTTCAAAGCCTCACTCTCGAGAAGTGCTGCTCTCGAATTCGGATTTGCTTGAGGAACACCATTTTCTTGAATGAAAGTGGAACTGGAGTTGCTCTTCGAGTTCGAGAGATTCGAGCTGGTTTGACCGAGACCTCCTTTCCAGAAGAAGTAGTTACGAAGGTACTTTTCCATAAGAGCTCGGCCTGGAGAATTCGATCTATCATCGTCATCCCCGTTTCCCATTCCAGCGCCGGAAGTAACGCGAGATAGAACAGAAGAATTCATGGAAGAGAGATACTCTCGAAGTTGAGTACAAGTTCGATCAGAACCAGTCATGATGAGGATGGTGTTGTTCATAGGTCCAGCTGTAGAATAGGGAAGCAGAACGGTCAGACTGGGCTGTAGGTTTACTAGCTGGCTCTTGCCAGTCTCTCTGGCTTTCTCTACTCACTCAGATCCTGATTTCCAAAGTGAATCTCTTGCTCGATCTCATCCAATACCTCTCTCAAGAGATGCCACTTCGGTAATTCCTCCAAAACAGGCTCGATTCCTGGAGGTAGCCAAGCTCTTCTCGCTCTTGCGGCTCTCTCGGCTGAGTTCAAGCCATTGGCTCCTCCATTCGCTCTGGGATGGCGAGCCTCGTTGAGAGCATCTTCTTCGTCCGCGTCCATCTCGTTTTGAAGTGCTCTGGCGATTGTCTCGTCATTTGAAGTATTTGCTGCTGAACCAGTCGTTGTCGATGCTGAGGTTGAAGTTGAAGCTGAAGCTGTCTTTGAAGTCGAAGCCGAAGGTGCTTCGACCTTGCCGATGTAGACTCTAGCACGAGCTTCAGAGAAAATGACGTTGGCAGCTTCCATAGCTAGCCAAGGACTATCATACTTGTTTGAGCCGGAAGTTGAGTTGTTCTTGTTGGAAGCTTGGATGGTCTCCAGATAGGAATAAAATCCCACGGCATCATAAGTGAGAAGGTAGCTGGAAAAGAGAAAAAGGGTGCATCAGAATCAGTCATCAAATCGAGGAGGAGTAAGGAAGGTGGCGATTCCATCACTAGAGACCAACCTGAGGAGATTTCGAAGAGTTCTTAGATCTGCGACCAGTTGCTTCGTTTTTGGAGAGAGCTGATGCCAGACCGGATCGAGCTGACGTCTAACCAGAACGTCAAATGCTCTGAAGATGGCATTCTCGACATTGTAGTCTTCGATGTCAATCTAGAGAAAAAGAAGAAAGTATTCAGAGGAAAGAGGGACACCAAACAAAGGGAGATGCATTCGATGCGTTAGAGAACTACTCACAGTCTTACTGCTTTTCTTCAATTCATTCAAAGTGGCGTCTAAGCATTCCACAATAGCATTTTGAATGTTTCTCATACTCTTACTGAGCGGTTGATATAGTTCAATCACGTCTGCCTTCCGGGCACCTAAATCTCTAGTGACTGATTTGTGGAACCTAGGCCACAGATCGACCTTTCGGATCTGCAGTTGAGTTAGGACAGTTTGAAGAGGAGAGATACCATAGGAGAAGTGTTCTGGATCATCAGAGAATGCTTTGAGGAAACCGTCCTGGAGAAATGGATGAGATGAAGGTGAGGAGAGGTAAGATCACTGTTTGAAAAGGAGGTCTCGAAGAAGATGTTTCAGCTCACCTTGTTTTCCTGACGAAAGATTCGGACGATGAAGGCTTCTACGGAGGTAGGAGAAACTCTGGAGAAGGAGGGAGAGGAATCTTAGTTTAGAGGGATGAAGGTAGTTACTCAGACACTCTGTTTCCCACTCACTTCTCAGCATGGAGCACCACCAGACCTGTGATGAGCTCAGTAGGAACGCGCTTGTTGAGCATGTCCACCACTAAGATACGAGAGGTGACGGACAGAAGACCTCCAGAGAGGTACATTTGAGATCTAGACAAGAGAAGAGATAGATGATAGGCGGGTTTAGAAAAGACTGCTAAGGCTCAAAGAGAGCTCTCTGAATGTTTGTTAGACTCATATGATTTGCTTCGGGCACACAAATCATCCTCAATCGAAGCGCAGCTTCAACCTTTCCCAACTACCATCTCTTCCGCAGCTCTCACTCACCTCTGTTTCGCCCCCATCTCGTATCCCACCACTCTAAGACCAGGTTTCCCAGCTCCCAAGATAGTCAATTCTTCTCCCAGACTAGATTCTTCATCTGGAGTGGCGTTGACTACGATGACCAAATTCCTTGGACCATCATAGATCTTCAGAACTGAAGCTACTATTGATCTTAGACCTAGACCTTTTGCCAAGATAGTAAGAGCATCACCTTCATCTAGAGGTTCATCATTGAGGGGAATGAGATTCCTAACGATGGATGTGTGGAAGGGTAAGAGAAAGTTGGATAGAGTCCCAGATGGAGAGAGAAGTTCAGAGATTGCGTTGGTGGAAGATGAAGGAGTTGAGGAAGACATGCTTGCTTGAAGCGAATCTTCAAGAGCTTGAAAGGAAGCTTCTTATTCGAAAATACCTGGATCTTCTTCCTTTTTGTGAGTTGGGTGATGCGATGGATTGGGCGTGAGAAGAAGAGCAACACTCGTTAAATCCTTCCCAATTCCTGACCTAACAGCGATTTTGAACATTATGGCAACTTCGACTTCCCCAAACCCAAGGTGGAAAAAGTTAATCGCTGAGAGCATCAAGAATGGAATCGGCAAGGACAAGTCTATTCGTGAGTAAGAAGAGACGTGGAAGTCAGAGTTGCGATGTTGTTCTACCTTCTCTATTTCAGTTGCTGCTTCATTTCTCTCTCTTTCTTGCCTTCTTCTGACATATTTTTCCCTAACTTTATTTAATCATCTCATTCATTTTCTGCTTGAATCTCCCATCCCATCAGTCTATTACTCTCTATCGACCGTCTCTCCCGGACCTCCACCTCGCCCTCATGTCAGAACTGTGGTTCACAGAGGCTTCGTCAATGAGCAAAGAGACAAGGATTCATCATCTGGCGTAGCACCCTTCGATTCCAACTTCGGATCCAACACTTGTCTCTTGACCACTACAGACGTCAGAGCTGGCAAGGCAAAGGAGTTGTTCGAGACCGTCAAGAGCAAGTCAGACCCCAGCGAAGGTGCTGAGACCGAAATTGCTTGGTGGATCGAAAGTGCTCAATTACAGGTGAGATCCAAGCTTTCGACATCTACGAATCGAGGGAGTTGACCTCTATGCCGCCTCTTACGCATTCGTCTGACTAACCATCTTTCAACCCTTCTTCCTTCTGCAGTTCCGCATCACAGGTCAAATGTATCTTCTGCCAAATTCTTCACATGAATCCTTCTCTCTCTTCCCAACATCAAAAGCTTCTTTAAGTCCTCGAAATTCTAACAACTCAAAGAACTCTTTCGATTGGGTAAAAGAACGCGAAAGAATCTTTAACAAATTATCTCCTGGTCTTTTGGCTTCTTTCGCAAGACCAATTCCAGGATCTGATCATCCAAACTCTAAGGAATTTACGGATTTTGGCGAAGAGAAATTGGACGGGGCTGGAGAAGGAGAGGAAGGGAAAGATAAAGATGCCAAAAATAGCCCTTGGCCCTTGGAACTTCCTCAACCTGGAAAGGAGGAGAATGACGAGCAAAAGCAGCAGTTGAAAGAAGCTGAGAAAAAGTGAGTCTTTTGGAATGAAAGGTGTGAGTGAACGTCGAAGGATCATTTACTGACAATCGTTCATGACTCTCTCTCTCTTCTTTCGCATCAGCTTTGGTCTTTTGGTCATTGAGCCTTATCAGGTAGATGTAGTCGATCTGGCTAGAGATCAGAGAAGCGTTTTTCACTTCGACAAGAAGAGTAATGAGTGGACTGAAAAGAGGGTGGTTCCGTAAGTCTACTTTGCCCTTTCTGATGTAGATCCGCCCCCTTGTACGTAACGTCACCAATCGCAAAAAGTTGTCACTACAATCAATGACCGACTCGTCATCTTACTTGAACTATGGCCGTCTGTTTCTCATCCAAGTTCTCTCTCCCTTCCACTCTCTCCTTCAAGCATCTTGAATTCCAGAGATCCAGCCAGGCGGAAAACGACTGAGACAAAAGATCACAAATCAGAATCCAGGCTGTAGAGGATGTGTTTCATTAGTGAATCTGTACATTTGTTTGACTTTTCGAGGCTGTCTTCGAAAGAGGCACTTGAAGGACCAGCGATTGGCCTTCCCCCGGCCTCCATCTTACCTCTATTCCATTAAATCCCACCCACTATATCAATTATGAGATCCGCCAGGTTGGAACACTAAATGAAGAGGGATAGAAAGAGAGATCCGGTGTCCTTTTTTGGTTCGTCTCTTCGTTCCACCATCTTTGCTAATGCTCCCTAATGTAAACCAATAGCAGCTCTCCTCTTTGGACTGCTCAATAAGGCAATAAATACGCAAGAGGTCAAAAAGGAAACAAACCTGAAGAACGCTTTCCTTGAGACTGCTCTTTCCTGTTCCGTAGTTCTTGAAAGACTGTGAAGAAGAGAACGAAATGAGGGAGAAGTTCAGAATGGGGTCTTCCATTGGACTTGCAACTCTGATAATCTCACCTGAAGATTCTTCTCAGATTTGGTAAAGCCATCTTCCGCAAGGAGAAGTTGGTTTCAAAGCTTGTTTGGGTTTGAAACGCAGTCTTGAATTCTCGCGTTCTCTTTCCTTTCAACCCATTCCATCCACGCCGCTTTGTTCTCTCCTTTCTCTTCTAGAAGAAGCTTTTGGGGGTCACAATCTCGCGTTTGCTTGGAATCACAACTTTTTCAAGACTCAATCAACACACTCAATCCATGAGCTCAAGGAGGAAGGATAAAGGTGGTGGCTCCGAAGGTGAGCTTTGTTTGAAATCTGCATTCGATGTTCACTCCCTTCTTCCCCCTCTCTTACCATTACCTCGCGCGCTCTTGGATTTCCTAAGATTGAACATCTCTGTCTTCCGAACATCGTTCACTCACGCGAACTGACTCTCTTTTTTCTCTCTTCTGCCTCTCCCTTTCGTCGCGTTCCAACTCTCATCCCCTCTCCACCTCCCAGAACTTCAACTCTGGTATGGCATTCGAACTCATCTCAGACAGCTGGAAACTATCGGTTCATCATCTCCTGACAGATTGGTTCAGTTAGAAACCTCCAAATCCGATTTAGACAAGATTTCAAAGAAAATTTCAGATTTAGAAAATCAGAGAGTACACTCAAACAACGGCAGTCGTTCTTCCGTCAATCCAGGTCAAGCGGAAACTGAAGAACATTTGAGGAAAGACTATGAGAACAGAAGAGAGAATCTGTTTCGATTGTTTGGAGAAGCGAAGGGAAAGACGATAGAGGAACAGCTGTGAGTGAATGAGCTTCTGATACACCATTTATTAGCTTAGCTTGCAATTGATGCGATTTTTCTTATTCTGTTATTTTCTGTCTTGACAGAGCTATCGATGGCGCGCTGGAAAAGATAGGGATCTTGAATGCTCTGATGAGTGCTCCGGAAGTTTCCCTCCCAGGTTAGTACGGCGTTTCTCTCCTTTTCTTCGTGTTCCGATCCTCCCGGATTCACCCTTTAGACTGTTTTTGACCATGATCTCTTCGAAACTTCTCTTTACGCCAGACAACAACAAGAGAAAGAAGAGACGTACCGATGCAGCTTCTCCAGCTCCATCTCGATCTCCGTCTATTCAACCAGTTCCTCCTCCCGTTACCTCTGGAGGTGTTCACGAACACAAGAAACCTTTATCCATCGGCACTAATGAACAGAAGCGAATACCACCAATTCAATTTTCGACCAACAAAGATCGGGTTTCATCGAGTTCCTCTTCCTCTTCACTTTCCAACTCAACTACCAATCCTCATCATGCAAGTTCTCACAGTTCAAATTCTTCTAATCCAAATTCAAGAATCAGTTCTGGTCCAAACAATATCTCAACCCCTAGTTCTTCAGCCTCATCAAACAACAAAGACTCGAAATCGAATTCAAGTTCCAATTCCAATTTCAATCTGAATGTCTCTAGCGCACCTAGTACCCCTTCGATCAGAAAATCCAATTCTTCAAACCATGAAACTCCATCTAATATCGGAGCTGGGAAAGATGGATCTCATTCAAGCTCTTCAAAAGATTCTCATATGGATCCTGCGAAAGCTAGAAGAGAGGCTTTAGCGCATCAATTGCCACTACAGAAAGGAAGAAGAGTCGCTTTTAGGCAGCCTGTTAAGAAACCTTTGAATGAGAAGGGAGGCTCAACTCCCAATAAGGATCAATTCCAGGCTGCAGTGGAAGATGAAGGCGAAACTTGGATCATGGCTACTGTCATTGAGTGCATCAATAATGATAGGAATAGGTGAGTTTCAAAATCTGAATGATGGCGAAATGTTGTTCAATGACATCAATTGGTTGTCTAAGAAGGGAAGCCGATGCAAGAGAACTGATCTGGAACTATGGCTGAATCTCCTGTGCTCCTCTACGTCCCCGGAAACCAGATACGTCGTTCAAGACGATGCACCAGAAGATCATAGTGGACCTCTACCGTGAGTGACTTTGACTGTTAAGTTGTGAATCTCAGAAGACGTTGCTTCTAGATCATTAGGTCTGATCTACCCAACACTCTTCCCCTCCAATAGAATCTGGAACACCACTCTTAAAGCAGTAGTCCCTCTTCCAATCAATATCAACACTCTACCAGAAAAGGACTATCCAGTTGGTTCTCAAGTCATGGGACTCTATCCAGATACAAGTTGTTTCTACAGAGCAATCATCAAAGGTGGTGGACCTGGAATGGAACAAGCTTTGAGAGGAAATCCTGCAAAGGTGAGTTGATCTCTTTCCCCCTATTGAATTCCATCTTATTCTTTCTGAATTAGGGAAAGAGTGACTAACGGATGATCCTCTCCTCATTCTCTAAATGATCCTCTCCTCATTCTCCAAAATCCAGCTGGTCAAAAGAGAACAAGAACTTTTGAACTCGAATTATCAACTCGTCTTTGAAGATGATAACGATGATATCAAATTAGTTCCTGCTTATTTAGTGGTTGAAAGACCTGGAGGTGGATATTAAAGTTGGCTCGCTTTGCTATTACCTTCTTCTCGTTTTGTCTATATTTCTCTCGTCTCTCCCTTTTTCCCTCTTCTCCCTATCGAAATCAAACTATCTAATTTTTCTGGAACCCCTCCTTGACTTTCTTGTAACGTTCTTATCCTTGTGCTTTATATGAAATTTTGAATACTCCAAACATGACCAACAAGCTTGGGCCACCTCTAATTAGGGCTACCGACGACGACACACGAGGCTTGGGTTTGAGATTTTTGAACCTTCCGAAAATTCTTGTCCTCGATCCTCTCTTTTCTCTCCTCCAAACTTTCAACTTTAAGCTCTTTTTCTTTCTTTCTTTGATTTTCATTTGGTTTTTAGCAGACAAGCACTCTCTTCACTTTACCTTGACCTTTTCTTCAGCGTCAGCACAGCCTTCGTTATGGTCATTCTCAAACCCAGACTTCAACTTCTCTCAACTTTAGTCTTGATTCTTCTCTTCCTACATGTTTCAAATGGATTGGTAATAGATAGACAAGATTTAAAGATGGCAGCAAGACAAGCTTCTGATGATGCCGAGAGCACAGCTGCCATAGGAATTTCAGACCCTTCGAGGTGAGTAGAGCACTTTTTCTAGCAATCCACTGATTAGATACTTGATCAAAAGGACGAACACGAGAAGAATGGCAAGAGAGTATGACGTACCTTTTGAAAACGGAAGGAGATTTACCTGTTTTGGGGGAGTATCGTACAGAGAAGAATACGCCCTTTGTATTTACTGACCTCTCCTTCTGTTTCTTTCCAATTGATCTTATATAATCAAAATTCAAGCTCGAACTTGTCAGCCGTCTCTACCGAAGGTGAGCAAGTTAGTTCTGCCTCCTCCGTCTCGAGCTCAGTCCTCGCATCAAGTACGTTCATTTCTCAAGCCACTTCGCAAGCCACCATCACAGTCTCCGGCTCAGAGACCGGTGAGATCTCTACTACCAGTTTGAGCTCGAACGAAGTCTCTCTGACGACGGAGAGAAATAGTGTCGGTAGGTCATCTTAGCATCTGGTTTAACATCCGACCTTTGAATTCAACAGTTTCGCATTAGGGTCGTCGCTTACACCCCTAGAACTGTCAAGAAGCTACCAAATGGTCGGAGGGGCCCGAAAGCTTGCGTCAGCCCTGATCTTTCGAACCCTGTTCAATTACCTGACTCGCTGACTCTCTCCGTCTTCCCATTCCTTTCACAGCCTCTTCAACCACTCAAAGTACTACCATTACCTCTTCATCTGAAGACGTCGCAACAGCTGCCTCCAGTCTATCTTCGATCGAACAATCTTCAATCGACATCGAAACTTCAATTATCACATCAACTTCAGTACAAGAAGACCCAACTTCCACTCTCACTAGTATTTTTCCAACAGAAACGGAGTCACCTACTTCTCCTACCTCTGAGGTTGTCACTACAAGCTCTGAAGAGAGTGATCAGTCCACTTCGAGAGATCCAATTTCCAGTGCTGTCGGCACTTCCAGAGCGACTGCAAGTGAAGTTCAAGAGGAAAGTACAGAGGCAGTGCCTGTTTCCACCATAACCGCTCTAGATATGTAAGTTTAATCTAGGTTTTCTGAGGACAACTGCTTGCTGTGGCGGAAGGAGAAGGATCGTCCCTTGCACCTTTCTGACAAGTCTCTCTTCACTCTCCACTCTCGAACCTTCTTCTCCTCTCTGATGCAATCCCTTGAACTTTGACCTGATTTGAAACGATTGAAAATTTCTGGCTTTGGTGGGTACTATGAACTCAAACTCTCTCGCCTTCCAATCGACGCTTTATTTCTTCTTCTCTTTTACTCACCGTGATTAAAATTTCTCCCTCTTTTTCCTCCTGCTCATTCTTTATGATTTTGCACGAATGGCATCAACATTCCAGCAGTCCTACGACTTCTGATTCGATCTTTCTAATCTCAACCTCGACTATCGACACTCAATCAACTTCAATCGATGGTTCAACTGCTCTTACTCAAATCACTTCTTCTAATCCGGTTTCAATTACTTCAACTGCCCTCGAATATTCTCAAAATCCCTCTAATGATCTTTCCGATTCATCAACTTCATCTACTCTACTTCCATCATCAACTCAAATCGAAACCCTTTTTGAACCAACCTCTACGACTTCAACTCCTTTGATTTCAATCTCAACCTCCTTGTTGGCTTCCAATTCACCTTCTGTTCTTCCTTCCGATTCAAATCAAATTTCCCATCTTGCATCAACTATCAATGCGCTTCCAACCTCGACTTCAACTTCCTTCTTCTCCGAATCTTCAAGCTCAACTACTGAAGGAATCGAGGATTCAACAGTTGTCATCATCGCTACTGCCACTTCAACTATATCGACATCAAGCCCTACTTCTATTATAACTATCATGGCTCCTTCCGGATCCTCTCAAATTGGAACTAGTACTTCTGTGATGTCTAGTAACGTGGTTTTGACTGATGTGAGTTTAGGAACGTCTTCTTTCATCCTCATTTCTCCTCTCTGATACCTGACGTTCCTGGAGAACGCCTTCCATTCTGGGATCAGAAGATAGATCGTAGAGCATAGAGACTAGAGGGGCCACTTTCTTCGACTTTTCTGACTCGCTAACAAGATTTTGCCACCCGCCTCTCTCTCTCTCCCCCCCTCTTTCTCAGTCAAACGGATCTCTCTTAACTTCAGTAATGCTTCAAACTGTCCTTGTGGTTCCAGCTCCAACTACTAGTATTCTTGACGTTGAAGCTCAAGAAGGAACTTTAGCTGGAGGTTCAGCTAGTTCGATTTCGAAATTCAATGAGATGGGAACTTTGGTGGTTGGATTGGGAGTGGCAGGATTGGTAATGGGATTGTGAGGAAGGAGAAAACTGGTAAAGAATCAATAGACAAGGGAGGATTAGAAGATAAGAATGGAAGGCCTTTGACAATAGAAGAGTTGGGAGGGAACAAAGAAAAAGGACAGTTCTTTAAGGACGCATTTCTTTCTCAAATTCTTTCTCTTTTGAAGAAGTCAAACACGAATTCTTTGTTGGGGAGTTTGACACAGTTGTTAATGGACATTTTTTACGTTTGGAAGGGGTATCACGGAGAAAGTGTTTTGGTCCGTACTCCGTCCTGAGCTAGTGGTTCCCCCGGATCTTGCTTGTTTGTGGTCTCTTCTTTGATCTTTCTCTCCAGTCTCCCCCAACAGTTTCCTTCTTCTTTCCACAACTGGTAACCTTTTGGTGTGAGAACGAGGATGGTCAAGTCAAATCTGAGGTTGCTATCACTTTTACTTGTGACTTCATTCTCATTCTCGTTTTCATTCTCACTCTCACCCAACCCACATTCTTTCAAGTCAATTTCAAAACATTCTCTTCAACCAAAATCCCTACCAGATTTAACGATCCCAACGACTTCTTCAATTTCATTATCTTCTTCAATTCAACTTTTAGCTTTGAATGATTTAGCAATCGATTTCACACTTGATAATCAACCAGAATCTTTTCAACTCATTTCAAATCCAAAAACTTATCTTCAATCCAAAATTTCATGTGATTTACTTTCTGAAAGTTTAGTTCCTTCAAATACTCGAGTTGATCAAACTTCAGATCTATCCAGACAATTGCTCAGCTTATTGGATTCATCTTCAGATTCAGCTTCTCAGTTTTGGTTAAATGGTCAACACGTTCTAACTATTCATACGAATGGAAATAGCAAAGTAGCATTCGAACTCAATGGATTTAAGAAGCTCAGATCAATTTGTACTCAGAGTGCAAAGAGATTTCATGCTAATAGCACTGATACCCATTACAAAGTTGGTGTCAAGGATGGGCCTCAGACTTTCGTTGGGTCAGTTACAGTTTTGCAAAACGAGAGCTCCAGGAGAAAATTAGACGGTTTTTAGACTACTTGGGAGTAGATCTGGAAGGGAAGAGAAGACAGGGGGAGACAAATGGAGACTTGGAGGGGGGTCTCGAGGGAAAGAGAACTGTCGTTGCGTTCAATCTCTCATTCCCTCTATAGAACTACCTCCCAACCATGCGAAGACTTGTTTCGAAGATCTTCATCTATCCCTTTCTCAGCCAATTCCTTCCCCTTTCTCTCCCTCAGTTTCCGAGATCTACTATCCTACAGATTCCTCTCAGTCCCCTTCGCTTCATCCTCACGATTCTCTCCTTCAGAACTCTACTCATCAAGATCATTCCCCTTCCAATTACCAACCTTTCTCGACTATACGATCCCAGGACGTTCTTCTCAATGTCCTCAAACTTCGGGTACTCCCTTTCCTTTCACCGAAGATTGTCTAGTTGGAAATTGGTACACCCCCTATCTACCTTCAGAAAAAGATAGAGAGAACAAAAAAGGTTTGAAACCTGTGATGATGTGGATACATGGAGGGGGTGCAACTAGTGGTTCGGGTTTGGATTTCACTTTCGATGGTGGGAATTTAGCTTCAAGAAATGACATTGTGGTTTTCACTCCTAATTATAGATTGGGAACTTTGGGTTTTTTGGCTGCTAATAAAGAGGTGGCTGGGAATTATGCTTTATCGGATTTGATTAATGCGCTGAAATTTATTCAGAAATTTGGACCTATGTTTGGTGCTGATCCTGATAGAGTTACTATTGCTGGTGAGTCTTCAAGTCCTTCTCAGGTCGATGATCAGTTTCTCTGTTTTGATTTGTGATCCCCTTCACCTCAATGAGGTCAACGCGGTGTGAAGATGAAAGAACAAACGAGATTGACCTTGCTTCTTTTTGTTTCCATTGATTACCCTTCAACAGGTCAATCTTCAGGAGCTCAATTCGTCACTGCTTTACTCGGAAGTCCAAAAGCCAAAGGTTTATTTCATAGAGCTATTGTCATGTCTACCAGACCAGCAGATGCAGCCAACGCTTTAATCACTCAACAAAACGCATTCGAAACCTCAGGAAAAGCAACAGTTGAATCTTTAGGTTGTGGAAATCTTTCAGAATCTCAAACTACAAGTTGTTTGAAAGCTTTAGACGTTGACAAGTTTTTGGAATCAAAAGTCTTCAACAAATTGGTCGTGGATCAAGATTTCATCACCCAAAAATCTTTAGCTGTCACAAAATCTAGAATCTCAAATGGTGAAACAGTGAATCAAGTACCTGTGATTTGGGGTTTCATGAGAGACGAAATGGCAAGTTTAGGAAGTGTTCCTCAAATTTCAATCTCTAATTTGACAGAAGCTTTAAAATCTGCTGGAATCGATGATGTTTCAACTCAGATCGTAGTGGCTAATCCTCAGACTTTCCCAGTTCCTCAACTTCCAAATGGAATTCAAAACGTCTCTGTGACGGTTGAAACTCTAATCAAATCGATTGCTAAATGTGGTCAGATTTCAACTCTGAATTCCATTGTTAAGAATCAAATTTTTGGTCAAGGGAAAATTTGGAGCTATACTTTTGACGAAAGATCATGGCAGATTGATAATTTTGTTGGTACGAGTTGTATGGGTAGAGATGGTACTGCTGATGATCTTTATCATTGTCATTCTGGTGATTTAATGCCTTTATTTGCTAGCATGGGGTGAGTAACTTGGACATATACTTCCTTCCTTCCTTCGTCGGTCTTGCTCAAACTCTCTCTCTCCCCCGT
This sequence comes from Golubevia sp. BC0850, assembly GCA_012976225.1. Taxonomy (NCBI): domain Eukaryota; kingdom Fungi; phylum Basidiomycota; class Exobasidiomycetes; order Golubeviales; family Golubeviaceae; genus Golubevia; species Golubevia sp. BC0850. The sequence continues at coordinate 613,629 of JAAVVG010000011.1, read as the reverse complement.
CTCACAGTTACTCCTATCCCAACGTCCAGCTGCGAGATGATTCCGACCTTCACTGGCTTCAATCTCTTTCAGATCAATTCTCGTCTTTCGTCAGAACCGGTTCTCCAACTCCAGATCCACAATATCTTTCCACAAGGGGCTACAAGACTGCTGAAGAGATCACTGGTCCCTCAGCTTGGAATCCCCTCAGCCTTGGTGCTGATGGTCAGGTCTCTGGGATCTTGAGAACCCCAGGTTTGAATCAATGGAGTGATCAGTTGGAGATGGGATATGGTGATATGTGTGAAGCGTTGGGAAAAGGTGGGGATTATGTTGAAGAGGGAGGTTAAGAGGGCTGCTTCATTATTAGCTTTTGTCTCCATGTTTGCTTCCATTTATCTTAACAGACTTTGTTCTTCGATTTCTTGTTTTCTTCTCTGCTTTATCTTGTTCTTGTATCTGTACCCTCTCACCTTCAGACTCGCATACTCCCCACCAGCTTCGAACAAACCCACGAGAGAAACCAAGATGGTGCTTCTCTTCCTTCTCTTCCATCTTTCCATTTTTTTTCGTTGATCTTTGCGAAGAAGGTAGAGTCTCAGGTTCTTGATTAGTCTCTCTGGTCAACGAAAGCGAAGGAAAAGTACTGTTGGGATATCGAATCCTCAGCTTTATTGACAATTAGAAACGAAGTCGTATCTGGAGAAGAATGAATATTACTGGACATTGAATGGAATGCTCGGAGAAATAGAGAAACCTAGAAAGGAATCTGTTGATGAATTTGACGAGACAGAAAAATTGTTCTTTGTACGGATGAGAGTGGAAGGTCGGAAGGGAAGATTTAGAGAGAACCGAAAGATTTGGAAACAGACGAAAGGAGGGTGAGGAAATGAGAGTGGTCAAGAGCAGGAAGTAGAAGGCAAGAGAGTTTGAAAAATAGACAGAAGAGAAGTAGAGGTTTTATTAGTGGTGAAACTTGCTTGTAGTCTTGAGACTGGACTCGAGAGAAAGTGTTCAAAAGAGCGACACTTTTCGGGGTGAAAATGGTCTAATAGTTTGGTAGATCGTTCGCAGGAACGAAAACTGCTTTTGGATGAGGTCTGAAAAAGAAATTGATGACGAAGAGAAATTAGGTCAGTGGGAAGCAGCCTCGATGTCAGTACGTCAACTACCAGAGTCGACCCACAATCAACTCACCTTTCCGGATTTCCTGGAGTCTTCGCTGGTGGAGCATCGCAACCGCCGTCTAAACGATTTCTTGGCCTTTGGAGTCAAGAAGACAAGGGATGGGCAAAGAAAGTGTCAGTCTTCTTTCTATCGACACGTTTCGACAGAGGCGATTCTCCGACTCACCAGAATTCTCCAAGTCCTCCTCGTTCAGCATCTAGACCCCAAACAATCTTTTCCGGCTGAGTGTAAGCTTCCCAATGACGATTGATCTGTGACACGAGAAGAAAGTTGATGGTGTTAGTCGATTTTCTCGTCTCGCAAGCAGAGATGTTCAATCGCTCAAACTCACGTAGTCGGTAGTTGGATAGTCTGGCGGATCGCAGCCGATGTTGATGTTATCTTCGTCTTGGTAGACTCGGACTTTTGAAGGAAGGGAAGTGAGGGAAAGAAGAGTTAGCGGGCCGTGTTCTCTCGTTGACCTTGTCTCCAAAGCTCTGATACCTACCCCAATCAACGCTCATAGTTGCAGGCCAGGCAAGTCGATCCTATGACAAGAAGAAAGATACCAAAGACAAAAAGGTCAGTAAACGCCGGTTCTCCGATGGAGTAGATGGGTTTTGAGAGGTACTTGCCCAATCTGGAGTCCCGAATGATTGAGAGACTCCCAAGTTGAGAATGATGTACATCCTGTGAGAAGAGGGGTTGGAAGAACCGAAGTGAGGGTTTCGAAACAGGTCAAGAGCTAGACTCTCTCTTCTCGTCTTTCTCCTCTTCATAGCTCTGCAAATTTGAACTCAAACATCCACTGTCTACTCACGGCTCGTTCGAGACAGGTCTCCTACCGATCTCAGCCACAGGATCTGGATCCAGAGCGGCATTGTTGAGTTTCCAAGACGGTTCTCCGCCACTCGTCCAAGTAATGTAGGACTCGTCAGTAATTCCAGGTACGTATTCAAATCCGTACTCTAGATTGGTTCAAGATTATTAAAAGAGAGAGAGAGGAGAAGGGGTAGGGAATCAGACACACGCAGAGTGATCTTGATCAAGGGGCGAGAAAAAGGGTCGTGTCCACTCACCTTCAAATTGTCCTCCTGGGATCTCTGTTCCGGCTTGAGGAATTGTGGTGATAGCTGATGCAGCTTGTTGTAGAATTGCTCCGGTATAACTATTAGAATGGAGAAGAAGGAAAAAGAAGAGGGTAAGTAAGCTGTCGACGGCAATAGCAACGAAAACTGCCAATTTGAGATCTCACCTGTTTAAGATCGATTGGTCTGTGTAGAACTCGTAAGCTGAACAAAAGGAAAGAAGAAGAGAGGGGTCAGTCAGTAAGAAAGGGCGAGTCTCGAATTTTTGCTTCACACTCACCTGGTCCAGAAGAGTTCGAAAACTCGTAAAGATGATTGAAAGGAGCAAGCTGGAAAGATTGAGAGACCTCCATTTGGTATAGACCGGTCTCTCTATTCCTTCCCGCCTGGGCTTCAAAGACATCGATCTCTGGAGAAGCTCTTCCTTTGAAACTCCCATCAGGCATGATGGGTCCAGGATGATCCTCTCCAGGACAAGTACAGGCCGACAGTTTCTGTCCAGCCGCCCAACTCAAACTTTGAGTGTTGAAAGGTCTGTTGAAAGCACTAGCTCCACCTGTCACAGCAGCAGCAGGGTTACCTCTGGAGTCGGTCTGGTTCTGAAGAGTTCCTCTGTTGATGGTGGGAAATACCTTCATCAGTCTGAACCTCATCTCTGTTCTTTGTTGATGGATAATACTCACACGTCGCAACTCTCGTAGCTATACGGCCAAAGACCTTCCAGCGAAGCTCCGTAACCGGCTCTACCTAGGTTACCCCTGAATTAAAGAAAATGAGGGAAATGTCAGACCTACTACTCTTGCTCTTATCGCATCATTCCGATTTGATTTTTTCTTCTCTCGAAACTCACATGGACCAAAAAGCAGGCCACAAACCAGGTACGTCGTTTCGTCCGGGTAGACGGACTGATTACAGGGAAGAGACAGAGGCACAGGTCAGCGACGGGTTCTGAGAAGCTCCCTCGTAGCGCGAGAGCTGGTGCGAGAGCGGCTGGGGCCAATTTGGAACCACACAGTTGTGGGGTCAATCAAACTAGGAGGCTGGAACCAGAGCGCGTGAGAGGAGCAAAAACCTCTCTCTCTTCTTCTCCTCCCCACGATTCTCTTCCTGCCTCTATCCAATCATGAACTAACCCGATGCGACTAGGTACCCTCCTGTAAAGCAAAATTGATTCCTGTGATGACAGTCAAGCAAATGTTTCATCAGAAAAGATGCATTCGGCAACAGAGAAGAGCAAGAGAGGTGGTCTAACGTTCTCGTCAACTTCGAAGCACTTACCAGGTAGCAAGCATTCCTCCTCTAAAGTTAAGGTTGCTGTTGAAAAGAAGCGAGAAAATGAGATTAGAAAAAAAGCCTTGTTTCCCTTCTCAGTCTCAACATGTTCGCTGTACTGACTGGTTGGGATTCTCTTGCAATTCGATGTGTAGGGCACCATCATGAGTAGAAATAGCAGCAGGATCGTACCATTCGTAGTTTCCGGTACCTGTTAGAAAAAGCAGGGACGAGGTAGAATCTCTGTCAGTACTCGAAGGGAGTGGCGACGTCTCGTCTCAAAACTCACCCCAGTAGTGCAGATCGACAGCTTCCCAGAATCTGATAGAAGAAAAGAGGTAAGAGAAGGCAATGTGTGTTGAGACGTTGGGACTCATTTCTCTTGCCAGTCTTTCGTCGTTCTCCAGCTCCTTACTCACGGGTCGTCGCCAGGATAGAAGGATCGTCCGTCTGTGTTGAACTCATCTGAGAAAACAAGCCTCTGTCTTACTCCTTCGAAACTCGTCCTGAACATAGCACTTTCAGGCGTATCAGGATCGATTAGCTGAGGTAGATCTGGAAGATCTGCTATTTGACCAGTTGAATTCACACCTCCCAAATTGAGTCCACCAGATGTTGAGATCTCTTTCCGGGTGAGCTCTGCGACGATTGGATAACCTAAGGAATCAAGAACAGAGACACCTCATCAGCTATACAATAGACATCTCGCCCAGAATCGTGCTTTCTCAAGAACTCACCAGCGAAGAGGCCCAACAGAGCAAGACCCAAAAGAGCTAAGAATCCAACGTTGACCAGAGCTCGAACTGGGAAACCACCAGAGTAGATAGAACCACTCTTGTGAGCATCTCTATAATCATGAAGAGCGTCATCTTCATCGTCTGACATGTCTTGAGTCTTGCTCATCCATGCAGGCGAAGGATTCGCGCTAGCTTTGAGGTAACCCAGAGACTTTCCTCTAGCACTACTGTAGCCTGAAGATGTGTAGCCGCTAGTTGGAGCTGATCCTCTGACGTAGGATTCGTTTGAAGAAGCTGAATCGTAGTAAGCTGCTCCTCCTCCAGCCAGCGTCGGCATCGTGACGTTGGTAGAATGGCTTCTTGGATTCATATTTTGAGGGAGATTGGGTAGAGTGTATTTTCGTGTTGAATTCGGAGAGTGTCCACCACTCCGAGGATAATCCTGAAGGGGAGAAGAACGCGATTCAGGGGCCAACGATCTCGTCGCGTGAACGGAAATTTCTTGGCTCCCGTTCCTTCCCTCCCTTCAAGACTTTCTTCCCTCGCCACCCATCTTCAATCAATCTCAAACTCACCTGGTATTGCCTAGCATTTGCCCAACTCTTTTCATCAGAATGTTCTGTGGTATCAGAACCTGGACCATTCACAAGTAACCGCTCTGCGCTCGATGGGCGACTTGCGGTGTTCAAGTGAGAGGCGTCTGAGTAGCTCATTATGATTGATAGAACGCTTGAAGATGGCCTTCTCTGCAAAGCAGAAGGAATTGATTCGACGATGTTGAAGGTGGTGGAAGAGATTGAAGTGGAAGAAAAGATTAAAAGCGGAGATAGACGATGGCAGAAGTTGCGGAACGAAGAGAGATGCAATAGTTCAAAGATGAGTTATGGTTGGAAAGAAGAACATGAACAAGAAGAAATTGGGAAGGGGTATATATAGAGGTTCAGTTTAGAGCAGAGAACCCAAGAAGTGGCTGGGTCTCAAGACAAGACTTTCGAGAAGTCTTGTAGCATATGTACCCTCTTATCCTTCAAGCCCCGGTCAGTCAACGGTCCGACTTCCTTCCAAGGTGATATCAATTTTGGGAACGAACTCAAAATCTCGAGCTTTCCATCGTTGGATGAGGCGATGAGGTGTTGTCCAAGGTGGTGTTTGTCTCTCAGCCCGCAACTCTGCTTTGCGCTCTTGTTCTGAACTCGATTGTCACATGTATGTAGCCGATATCTTTGAAATCCCTCTTTCTCATAGAAACGGAGTAATAGAACAGTCTCGTACTCCCAAAGAAAGCGCGAATGGGTCGATCGAAAAGGCTAAAATCAAAACTTTCCATCTTCGCTCCTCTTTTCTCGGAGAGACAACACAACAATCAGGTAGATTCAAATTCAATGGCATGCCGAGCAGACTGCAAAGTCTAGCTGACTACCTCAGTGCTAGCGGTCAACTCATAGATGGATCTTTCGTGTCTTTTGATTCAGAGGCGTTGAATGCGAGTGAGTCCCTCTTTCAGTTCCCTTCACCTCTCTCACACGCTCCCACAAACTGCCTGCAAGTCTCTAATCGAAATTTTCGCTCTCTCTTCAGGAACTGGAATCGCTCGAGCTGTAGGAGACGAGGACGACTACCCGTCAGCGAAAACGAAGGGACACTCAGCAGACAGCATGCTCGGGAGTCGGGAAAGCAAGAGAAGAATGGGGTATGAAACAAAAAGCTGAAAATGCGAGAGTTGAGATGGAAGCTGCAGAATATGGTATGAGTTGGGTTGAGGTTTTAAGAGACGTTAGAAAGGAGTCTAGTTCTGCAAATTTGCCTTGTTCTAAACTAATTGGGAAGAACAACTTCGTTCAGTGGGGATCATACTGAAGGACTTCAATGTCTATTCATCCTTTGGTTATCGATCATCTTCTAGTTGAAGAACATGCATCCAACACTGAGAAGGGAGAAGAAAAGACGGCCAAATGGAATCAAAATCTGGATAGACATCTCGCTGCAACTATTGCTAGTGCCATAACTGGAAAGCCTTTAATTTCTTGGATCTATTTTCAACAGACTCGTGATCCTGCTAGATTACATGGATCGAGGTTTTGAGGGATCAATACTATGGAACGAACAAACATCAAAAGGCCTTGGTTGGAACGGAAATTGAGAATTTTAAGCAGATGCCTGGAGAATCAGTCTCAGATTATCAATCCAGATTTGAATTACTATATATCAAAGCTTTTTAGACAACAAGTTTATGTGGTAAGAAGATGATCAATTCGCATCAGTCGTCAAAGGAGGTGGGACAAGATTCGAAGAGGTCAAAAGATCTTTCCAAGATAGGTTGAATAATCGAGTTGGAGGAATGAAAGCTATGTTGGACTATGGAAAGGTTTCAAATAACGTCGAATTGATTTTTAACAATATGAGAGAGAGAGGGAAGACTTTTTAAGGACTCAACCTAACATTCCGAAAGTTCTAGCAGGTCCCCCAGACGAGTGAGAGTTTTATTTAACGAGCTGTTGCGTATCCGCCCTGTTCTTCAATCGCCCTTTGTCCTCCCCCTTCAATTTATCTGTTTCTTCAACTACTTTCTTACACTCAGAATAAGATCGATCACCCTCAGAATATGTACTACGAATCTTCCTGAAGTCATGCAAAATTCAACAGATAGAGTCTACAAATATCAAATGAATAAAATTACAATTGTTGACCTTTACCCGGTCCACCTTCACCAGCCAATCTCCATTTGGAGAAATCAGTTTCACCGAATCTCAACATAGTAGTAGTTCCATTGTCGACGACGGCCAAAACAACGTTTCTCCTTCCAGCTTTGAGAGGTGGAAAAGGATTGACAGGTCTAGATTTCCCACCAAAAGTGTTCCTAACTGAATTTTGAGGAGTCAAACAACCTGGAGGTAAATGATTGAAAAGACTCGTGAAGGGTCGTAAAGTAGAAATGATCTTTGATGAATAGGAGTTCTTCGAATTGGAATTGGAATTGGAATGCTTGAATTTAATTGTCGATTTAAGACTTTCCTCATCAATCTTCCCATCCTTTAAATCCCTTTTCAATTTTCTTTCCTTTTCTTTCTCCTTAAGTTTAGCAGCTGCTTTTCTACCATAAGCTTCATCATTCCTTGCTTTCTGTTCTTTAGCTATTTTTTCATCTTCATCTTCATCTTCTGCATCTTGACTTTCAGTTTTAAGAATTGGTAGTGGAACTTGTTCAAACATTTCTGTGAATTCGAAACTATTTGGTAGAAAAGTGGTTCTAGCATCTGCTACCGAAATTCTAAATTCAGGTAAAGGAGGGGAAGATTTCTTATAATGAGTTGCAGGTCTCCAAGCGTAGTAAAAGACTGGGAAAGCGATTTCTAGATCTTTGGAACTTGAAGCTGAAGGTTGGGTCGGTTTTGTGAGAGGATGAGAAGGTGGAAGATCGTGACCTGATGGAATGATTTGAAGGGTTGAGAAGACGGAATCTGTAATGTGAAGGGAGCGAAAAAGAAATCGGCGGATCAATAGAAGGAACTTGGTGGCAGTGTCTTGACATATTCTAATACTCACCATAGCTGTCCCACTTCCTGCCTCCGATACCCAACAGCCCAGTTCCTCTGATTGGCTCATCGACCTTCTTTCGACTACTGAGAGCTCTCGAAGCAGTTTGTCTGATCCAAGAAATATTCCGCCTCAGAAGTTCTTCTAACGCTCGAAGCAGGGAAACTGGAGAATGAAGAATTGCCTTGAACGTGCTCTGCATTCGAGCCAAAATGTTAGAAGGACGAACAGGACATTGAGGTCCAGGAGTTGAAAGAGTTGTTTTCGAATAAGTCTTAGGTTTGGAAGTTGAATTTGCACTAGCTCGAAGTTCTTCTGCTATTGAAGCTCTTTGGACTATGTATCCTAATCTTTTGCAATACGAGTAGACCTATAAGAATCAATGAAAGGTAATCGAACTTCAGTACAAAGGATCTCTCTTTTCATTCATAGCTTTTGTTGAACTTACCTGATATTTCTCTCTAGTACATTCATCTCTACCCAAAATTCTACTAAAAGCTTCTTGTACACTCATAGGAACCAATCTCTCCAAATCATATTCTTCTAGAATTTTTGAAGTCAATCCCATTCCAGATTTAGTTGCTTTGAGAAAATCTGAATCTTTCTTCTTTTTCTTCATCCCCTCATCCATCGATGAGGTTGAAACTTCGATACAACATTGTAAAACTCCTCTTTCAATTAAATAAAGAGTTTCTTCAGGTAAAAGTTCAAAGGTAGTAATGACTTTTGGTTTTTTAGATTCAGCATTAGCTGGAAGTGTAGTTCTGACCGTTAGACCTATTGAACCAAACATTTGACCTTTGAAAGAATGAACTATAGCTCTATTTTTTAGAGGGTCCCAAATTGCAAAGGAAAGTGCTTTGCTGTGAAGAAGGAGGATAGCAGAAGCAGAGGACTCAGACAGCTGCGACCCAAAATGAGACAACAAAGACCCCTTTGATGGACTGAACAAATTGGCTCAAGTCTAAATCTCTTCAAACACCTTAGGTTTGAAAGCTCTTTTGACAGGATTTCGACTCCCCTCCAACGTTCTCTCAGTCAGAACTTTATTCCCGGCCTCTTTCCAATCCTTGTACCCTTTTCTGCACTAACCTATTGACCCTTCTCTCTCCACTAATGGCTTCCAACATTGCCGTCCTACTCTTCTCCAAAGCCTTATTCTGACCAGCCACACCAGTTGGTTCGAAATCCTTTTCACCTCTCTTTGGAATGTGAGGATTGGCAGACATTCCAATTCCACTCGGTGCAGTAGCTCCTTCCAAGGATTGTTGCTTTGACTTTTTCACCAAAGAAGCTAAGATTGAGTAATCTGGCATATCATCTTCATCTGATAAATCCGAAGAGGCATCGACATCTGGAGTGATAGTACTTGAAGGTTGTTGAGAAGATGTAGAGGTAGATTCAGGCTGTGATTTCCTTGAGAAGGTGGATTCTTCTTCCTCTTCCTCCACTAATCGATTCGGTAGATTAGAGTTTGAGCTACTCATTTAAATTTAGCTTGCAAAGAAAAGAGTCAAAGAAGTGATGAAGGGGAGGGGAGGGGAGGGAAGAGGAGAGGAGAGGATCAGTCCAACATCTCAGATCTCAACAACTTTCTCTTTCTTCTCAGCAACATCATCGCATCATCGATCAAGAGCTTGAACTTTCAATTCAATTGATCATGGAGCTCGAAATGGTTCATCATCAGCTTCCATTGACTCCAAGCACAATATCAACTTCAACCTCAACCACCTCCTCCTCGAGTCCAACCTCAACTTCACCACCCTCATGGGCCCCCAACCGAGACTTCGAAGGTCCTTGGTTCGAACAGCAATTAATTCTAGCTTCAACAATTGGTCTGTTAGCTTTCTTAGCTTTCTGTCTAATAAGAAGGAACCATACAGCTCTATTCTCTCCAAGGACCAACTTGAAAGGTTTCTCTCCACCTGCTCCCGGTTTGAACCATGGCATCTTCTCTTGGATTAGACCTACCATCAAAGCTAAGGAATTGGACATCTTGCATATCGTAGGATTAGATGCTGCTGTTCTTCTAAGCTTCTTTAAGATGAGCTTTTGGCTCTTCACTTGCATTTCTATTTGGTCAGTAGAGGCGAAAAGGGGCTGTGGCTTAGAAGTAGCAATCTCGGAAGAGTTGGAGCGAGAAACGGTATTTGAAGGTTGAATCGGGATACTGCTCAAAGCAAATGATCTCTTGTTGAAGCTGGGAATGAGGGAAGAGTGTATGCCAATCGGAGGACTCTCTAATCTCTAATCTAAACCTCTTTCCCATTCTCCTCACTTCCTTTCTCAGGTCTTGCGCTGTACTGATGCCAGTCAATTGGTACGATCACGGAACCACTGAAGGAGACACTTTCGCAGAAGGTCATTCTCCTCGTCCAAACAAAACTCATCCTCCTCCAATCACCTCTTCTTCAAGTTCAACGACGAGCATCTTAGGTTGGACAACCGATCCAATGCCACCAATTCCTTCTCTTCCAAGCTTCCCTTCAACTTCACTTTATCATTTGACTCATCTACTAACTACCTACGTAGTAACTCTCTTGACTCTTCGATTCCTCTACAAGAACTATCATAAATTCATTCGATCAAGACAGCTTTACGCCTTGGATCTTCTTACTACGATTCCAGCTCGAACAGTAGAAGTTAGAAATCTACCACTTCATCTCAGAGATGACAAATCCTTAGCTGAATACTTTGAAGGAATGGGTTTCAAAGTTGAATCTACAAGTGTGGTTAGAGAAACTAGAGGATTAGCGAATTTGTTAAGTCAAAGAGCAAAAGCTCTCTATCAATTGGAGAAAGTTTGGACTAAATGGTTAGAGAATCCAACTAAGATTACTGGTTATGATGCTGAGAGTATTGTGGAAGCCATTAGAAAAAGAGCGGAATTGAAAAGGAATGAAGAAGGTGAATGGTTGAATGAGGATGAAGATTCTCCGGTTCAGTATAGAGGTGGAGCTACTTTGAGAAGAGAAGATGGACATCAACTCGACGAAGAAAATTCACCTCTCATCTCTACCGCTGATGAAGATGCTCAAGATCCAGTTCAGAAAATCAAGACTTCAAATCCAAGACCTACGATGAGAGTTTCTCCTTACAATCCATTCTCTCCAAAAGTAGATGCTATCAATGAGATGGAAAAGAGATTTCAAAAGTTGGACAAGGCAGTTTGTAAAAGAAGGATCGTTGGATTTTCAGAAAAAGGAGACTTCAAGATTGATGGATCAAGTCAAAAGGAAGAACAGCAACTAGCATTCAAATGCACTGCTGTTGGATTCGTTACTTTCATCGATGCCTCAAGTGCTCAAATCGCTTCTCAGACGGTCCACTATCCTCTTCCCGGGTTCTGCTCCACCTCTCTGGCTCCAGAACCTAGAGACATCGTTTGGTCGAACGTATCTCTGCCTCCTGGAGAAAGAAGAACTAGGCAGCTCATGGTCAGCGTCTTAATCATCTTTATCTTCATTACTTATTTACCTCCTCTTTTCTTCTTAGCTTCTCTTTTATCAACCGACGCTATCGCCAAATACGCTCCATGGTTGATGAAACTGCTGGATAGAGATGAAAGGCTGAAGGCTCTAGTCACCAACTCTTTACCTTCTATCGTCTTATCTGGTTTCAATGCTTTGATGCCATTGTTCTTGGAATGGTCAGGTTATCTTCAAGGCTTGAAAGCAAGGTCTTTGATCGAATACTCAGTCATGAAGAAGTATCATGGTTTCTTACTAGTCTCTGTCATTTTCATTTTCCTCATCACCAGAACTGCTTGGGGAGTTCTAGAAGATCTAGCAGAGTCTCCCCTTTCTGTCTTACAGAAGTTCTCTGAGGAGTTGCCCAAAGCCAGACATTTCTCTCTCTCCTACGTTGTACTTCAAAGTTTGGCTATCTTACCCATTCAACTTTTACAATTACCAGTAATTCTAAGTAGAACTTGGCAGAGGATTTGGACTAGAACTCCTCGTGAACATGCAGAACTTAATGCTCCACCTCAACTTTTCATGGGAACAATCTACCCTCAAGCTCTAATCGTTTTCACTCTATGTGTTCTCTATGGAGTAGTATCACCAATCATTAACATCTTTGGGGCTATCTACTTCGGTATAGGTTACGTGGTTTACAAGTACAAATTGATGTTCGTCTTTTACAAGAGTTACGAGTCTAGAGGTCAAGCTTTCCCGTTATCTGCTCAAAGGTGCATTTGGGCTTTGGTTCTCTTCCAAATTTTTCAGTTAAGTCTCTTCTCAACTCGAAAACAACTTTTAATGTCTTTCTTAAGTTTACCGCTAGTCCTGTTCACTCTTTGGTTTGGACATCATTTACATAAAACTTTTGAACCTCTTTCAGATCATGTGAATTTAGCTTCTATAGCTGAAGTTTCAAGACCTGATGCTGTTGAACAGATTGCTGAGATTTCAAATGATGGTTCCAATACTCCTACTGCACCTTTAGTTGATGCTGAAGATCCAACTCCCAAAAGGTTGGATAGAACCCAATCGATCAACACTTATGGAGATGGAGATGGTTTAGGCTCCTTACTTCCTGTGGGTTTGAAGCCATTACGTAGAAACAAAGGACCTTTGAAAACGGATAGAGCTCTTAGCAAATTGGCTTGGAAGAAACCTGCACCGAAAGATGAAACCCTTTTCGTTGCTCAAAGAGATAAGCATACAGATTATAGTCAACCTCCTGCTAATGATTATTTCCCTGGAGTTTTAAATACTGGAAGGAGGAGGTATGGCCATCCTGCTATTACGTAAGTGAAATGAACAAATCGAGATGAAGGTCGAGGTGGAGAAATGTGCTGAAACCTTTTAACCTCATTCCTCTTCCCAGTGGTATTCTACCTGAACCTTGGCTACCAGTGTTAGATCTAGAAACAGATCCAAACCTTCAATTTTCAAATTCTTCTCCAATTCTTCGAAGGAATGATTCTTTGACCTCAGCTTCTCAAACTTCGGAAGATCCAACTTCAACAACTGGTCCAGTCGTCTTATCTCTACGTCTGAGAAAATCCTCCCTTCTAAGGAAACCAAGTCTTAAAGGTCTGCAACGTTCTATTAGTAATAGCAAGAATCAAGTCGGATCTTCTGTTAGTACTTCTTCTTTGTTGAACTCGAATTCAAATAGAGAGGCCTCAACCTCTGCAAGTAAAACTCCGATTGAAATCACGGTGGTTAAAGAAGATGAAGAAGAACAAGTTGGATTGAAGATTGGGGATGGAGAGGAATTGGAGCAGACCGAAGAGGAAGAGGAAGAAGAAGAGGGAGTCTACATTCATCGATCGAGTACTAGTCAGTTCTCTACTTTGACTCAGTAATTCATTTTCACCTTTTATGGATTGTAAATACTTTAGCCTAACTTTTCTTTTGCTTGCAGAATTGTCTTTGAAAAATTCCGCGAGATGCCAGCATGAGACGATGTAACACAAGCAAAGCAGTTCCTCTCCCATCGATCACCCAACCAAACTAACCTTGTATCTTCAGCTGAGCAAACTTCAACTTATATTCTTTAATTGATGTTGAACGTACCTCCCTGGAAACGAAGTTTGCCCCACCAGCCAACCATCATCTTCACTCATCGCTTTGCTTGCTAGAATGTTGATCCTGCAAACTGCAGTACCGTTTCGAGTCTCTTTCGAAAGTATGTTGGCTTCTTCATCCACATAAAGAGTGTGGCTTAGGGTTTGGTTGTTGAACAAAAATCCTATCTTGGGTGGAATTTGAGAGCAAGGGTAGGTTCCATAAGCTACTTCAGTTCCGTCTTCGGTTTGGAGCTCTGTGATGTTGAGATTGGAAGCTTTGAAGACTTGTGTTGGGACTTCCGTTGTCGAACGAGATGTTGATGTCTTCCAG